>PVKP010036594.1:0-22343 GCA_004027715.1 Plecturocebus donacophilus | reverse complement strand
TGATATCCTGAAGAGTATTTTCCAGCTTGGATTCATTCTCTTCGTCACATTCAGGTACACCTATCAAACGTAGATTAGGTCTTTTCACATAGTCCCATATTTCTTGGAGACTTTGTTCATTCCTTTTTCCCCTTTTTTCTGTCATCTTGCCTTCTCATTTTATTTCATTGAGTTGATCTTCAACCTCTGATATCCTTTCATCTGCTTGGTCAATTCGGCTGTTGAAACTTGTGCATGCTTCGCGAAGTTCTCGTGTTGTGTTTTTCAGCTCCATCAATTCACTTATATTCTTCTCTAAGTTGTCCATTCTCGTTAGCATTTGGTTAAATCTTCTTTCAAGGTTCTTAGTTTCTTTACATTGGGTTAGAACATATTCTTTTAGCTCACAGAAGTTTCTTATTATCCACCTTCTGAAGCCCGATTCTGTGAGTTCATCACACTCATCCTCCGTCAAGCCTTATTCTCTTGCTGATGGGGAGCTGCGATCCCCTGTAGGAGGAGAGGCATTCTGATTTCGGGTGTTCTCAGCCTTTTCGCACTGGTTTCTTCCCATTTTTGTGGATTTATCCACCTGTCGTCTTTGTAATTGCCGACTTTCAGATTGGGTCTCTAAGTGGATGTCCGGCTTGTTGGTGATGAAGTTTTTTCTGTTTCTTAGTTTTCCTTCGGGGGGCGCTCCTTCCCCACAGAGCTGGGCCTTCCCAGGTTCAGCTGTGCTCGCTCTCTCCTCAGCGCTTCCAATTGCTGTTCTCCTTGTGGGGATGGGACCAGCGGAGCCTTTGGGCACCCAGTCCCATACACTCCGCACCGAGAAGCGCCGCGCCAGCCAAAAGAGTCGCGCTGGCGACCCGTGTGGCTCCTTCGCCGGGAATCTCCCAGTCTGTGGGCATCAAAAATTCGTCTGTAATTGCGGCATCCACTCGCTCTCTGCGCTTTCACTGGGAGCTACAATCCTGAGCTGCTGCTATGTGGCCATCTTGGATCTCTCTCTGCCCGGTGATGAAGTTTTTCTGTTTCTTAGTTTTCCTTTGGCAGACGCCCGTTCCCCAGAGAGCCGGACCTTCCCGGGTTCGCTGTGCTTGCTGTGAAACTCTCAGTCCTCAGCGCTTCCAATTGCTGTTTTCCTTGTGGGGATGAGACCAGCCGAGCCTGTCCGTCCCGTATACTCCACACCGTGAAGCGCCGCGCTGGGGCACTAGCAAAACAGCCTCGCCGGCCAAAAAAGTCGTGCTGGCGACCGGTGTGGCTCCTCTGCCGGGAATCTCCCAGCCTGTGGGCAACAAAAATTCGTCGGAAAGTGCAGCGTCCACTCGTTCTCTGCGCTTTCACTGGGAGCTACATTCCTGAGCTGTTGCTAATCGGCCATCTTGGATCTCTCTCCCCATTGTCCTTTTCTTAATCTTTGATAGCCATGCTTGCTTAGAGCAAATGTTCTTTTTCCCTTCTTTTCTCCCCTTTTTGCAGTATTGTGCTTTTTCTCTCATTTCATTTAATTGTGTTTTTGTTATTTTTCCAATTCATGAGTGTCTTTCAATTAAAAGCTTATAAATATTCTCTGCACACTTCTGAATATAGCTGTTTCATCATCCAAGTCATTAATGAAAATATAATGCTTAAGATTCCAGAATAAGTAAAATAAAGCTGCCTGATATATTGTCGTTATACTACTTTCCGACAAAAAAATTTTGCATTTCACCCTTCCCACAAGTCCTCTCTGCATGTTTGAACACAGCTGTACAAAGGCTAATCGGTGACAGGGAGAAGCTGCATTCTAGAATTGTTGCCAGTTGTTCAAAAAGCCTGGGAAGAAAGTGAACAATGAAATTACTGGGATAACTAGATGGGAGTTTTACAAAGGTAAAACTTGTGCCAAAAATGAAGTGTAGGTACTTGTGTGAGGCCAACATGATGATGTCTGAGAGGCAGTTGTTTTGAGGGTGGGAAATTGTGGAGAGAAATCTTGGCAGGAGATGCACATTTTGCAGTCATAAACATCAAGATGAGACCGGGCACAGTGGCTCACGCCTGTAATCCCAGCACTTTGGGGGGACAAGGCAGGTGGATCACTTGAGGTCAGGAGTTCGAGACCAGCCTGGCCAATGTGACGAAATTCCATCTCTGCTAAAAATACAAAAATTAGTTGGGCGTGGTGGTGGGCACCTGTAATCCAAGCTACTCTGTGACATGAGAATTGCTTGAACCCAGCAGATGAAGGCTGCAGTGAGCCAAGTGAGCCACTGGACTCCAGCCTGGGCAACAGAGCAAGACTCCATCTCAAAATAATAATAAATATCAGGATGGTGAATGATACCCTGGCACCTCACTGGAAGGCAAACTAAAGAAAGAAGAATAAGGACTCAGGGCAAAATCCTAAACAACTCTGACTCTTCTGAGATAAGAAGCCTGCAACAGAAGCTTGAGCATGAGAGGATAGCTGCATCCAGCACCCATTCTTTTTCACTCAGCAAAAATGTACAAAGCAATTTTTAGGCCCTGCAAATTGAACAGAGATAAGAGAAACATGCCTGCTCTCCTCAAGTTTGAATTCTAGAGGGGAGACAAATATTAAACACATAATTTGCCTATCTGCTTAGTCACTATTTGGATGAAGAGGCACAGAGCTTGCATGACAGGTCATGGCAGAGCAGCTGGAACCAGTCCAGGAGATTCAGGGAGGTCTTCCTGCATAAGTGAGGTTCCATTTGACCTCTGAAGGGTGAGGGAGGAGACATTACCTAGGCAAAGGAAGAGGTTGGTCATGTCATGTAGATAAAACTATACTGTATGTGGAAAGGAGAATGAAACATTCAAAGGACTGAAAACCCAGTAGGTTTGATGGGCAGAAAGTGGGCAGGAGAATAACTTGAGAAGGGGCTGGTGAATTAGGTTGAACATGTGAACTCAAGATTCTTCTCTTTATCCTGTGAGCAATGGGGTATCTTTAAGCAGGAGAATAACATGATCATATTATGACTTTAAAAAGCCAGTGTGATTGTGGTGTCTTATATGATGTATTATATCTCTTTTTGGGCACTTCATAATAAGGTAATACCTAGAGGAGTACTGTGAGTATTGTGCTGAATAGACACCTATTTATAATGAAGGAAGGAGCAGCAGGCCCTCAACCGGCCTCATTTTCCTACAGCTTCCCCTTGCTTCTAACAACATTGAGGTTTCTTAGCCATTTTCTTTCTTCTTCTTCAGGCAATATTGGTTGAAGAGAATTCCATTTGCAACAATATCCTTAGCAACATAGGCACCCTTTGTTAAAGTAAATGCATTTCTTTCTTTTTATTTTCTGCGTAGATGTAACACGTAGTCAAAACTCAATTTTCTTCCCTTTTTAAATAATTATTTATTAAGCATCTGCTAGGTTCCTGGCATTACACTTGTCTTTAGAAGGAGCTGAAATTACCAACAAAATTCACTTCAATACAAAGTGATAATTGTAATTTATGAAGTCCGTAGGCAGCACATATTTTTAGGAACTCTCAAAGTGTTTTCCAATAAGAATCAAATTATAAATGACAATTAAGTTTTTAAAGCAGTCCCCAAAATCTTGTTAATACTATAGTTACAAAAGAACTAGTTCAAGTTCCTTTCTCTCTCTCTCTCTCTCTGTGTGCGTGTGTGTGTGTGTGTGTGTGTGTGTGTGTGTGTGTGTCTGGTAAAGAGGTTGTGTAATGCTGTTCCCTCTTTTCCACATATGGAATTTACAATCAAAGTTTTGAAACATGGAGGTTTTTAGTCTTTTTCCATTTCCTGTCTATGCTCTGTCATGATGTCATGACATGCCACACTGTCATGTACACACGCTATATATGTTATGGTGGCACACTCTCTTTAGACCCTAGGGATTCAGCCCTCTCTTGTAGCCTGACCTTGGAACCCCCACTTCCTTGCCTGTACTGCACTCAGGACTGGCCCACTGCCTATAGGTGTATTGTCCATTCTGATAGATGTACCCTTCTCACCTGGTATGAAAACCATGTAAATGGCTGGGACCTAGGTGGGATTCGAGGAAAGAAGGAAAAAAGGAAGGAATCTATTGTTGCTAGGGAAGACCGATATTAACCAATCCCCTGATTATAATTGAGATGCATGTGATAAGTACAGAGTGCTCCGAAAGCATGTGACGCTGGGATTGGCCAAGTGTTGGGTGTAGAAGGAAACCATCTCTGATGAAATGGCATTTAAGATGACTCACAAAGGGTGAATGAAACTCTTTATATAACACAGAGAGATTCCTATCGATACATATGAATCCCTCTCTCATTCACGTGTGACCCCCTGGTTCCAGTCCTGGGCTTCCATTGTCATCTTCCCCACCGGGCCAACTCCAGGACCAGTGATAAGGAGTCAGTGACCCTGCAGTGGGAGCCCCCAGCATATTCAAAACCCTTTGCCTCCATATCTGTAGCCTATGACCTTCTGACTCAGGGTCAGATGAATCAATTCACCCAGGGGTGATATCGTGTGGGTTCAAAATTGCCTGTTAAGAAAACAGGCTTAGGAGTTGAGCCAGCTTGGCTTCAAGTCTTGACCCCATCTAAGATGCCATATAACCTTGGAAACATTGCTTAACCTCTCTAAGCTGCAATTTCCTCATCTATAGACGGGAAGGGAAAAAGTATGCTTCACGTCTCTGTGTCAGTTAGGATGATTTGACTGCAGCAAGCAGAAACTGACACTTAAGTTGGTTAAAATAGAAAGAGATGCATTCATTATCTTATAGAAAACGTAATCTGCCCCAGGGATAGCATAGCAGATGCCTGGCTGCATTTCTCTCTGGCTCTCTTGGTCCGTCTTCCTCCTTGTATAGGTTTCAACCTCAGGCAAGCAGCAAGATGACAGCTCTAATATGAGGTTTAGGCACAGCATACAACAGGGAAAGAAGACAAGCTCCCGCTTCTCACAGCTCTCTCCTAGGAACGCATCCTGGATCTCTGGTACATGTCCCCTCGAAGTCCTGTTAGCCAAAAGTTGGTCATGTGCTTGTTTCTGAAAGAGAGACTGGCCAAAGGAACAGGAAGACCCGCAGACAAACCAGAGCCACCGTACAGCAGAGAAGAAGGCAACCTGCTTCTGAGGTACAAGGCGGTAGGGAGGTGGAGAACCGAACAGAACTGGGGTGCTGTAGAGAGAAACACAGGTCGTGGTCTGCTACAGAGTGTGGGAAGGATTCAGTGGGAATTGCACATAAATTGCTTCTTACTGTGCTTGACTTAGATCAATAATTAATCAATGTCTGCTTGGTAAAAGGACAAACTCGAAGGAAGCTTCTGCAGCTCTACAGGGACCGAAATAACTAGTGCATCCTCTCTGCTGAGTGGCCTTTGCTGTAGCAATGCCCTGTGTACCTCCCCAAGAATGTCTCATCCTATAACAATAGGCCTGGCAGTTGATGGGTACCGGGAGGTGGAGGGCTGCCACTTCAAAAGACCCCCGATCAATCCTGTGGTGTGCTAAGGTCAGAGTACGTCATAATCTGGTAGCTGTCCGTCCCCCAGGAAACACATTTCAACGGAAGATGCCTGGGTCTTCTTCAGATTGTTGGAGCTGACATTCCAGAAACCAGAGGGTCTTTGGGGCCTCTCAAGCTGTCAAAGGCCACCAACCCTGTGGTTTCCTGCCTCCAGCTTCCCTCTTTTGAAGGCATCCGCACCACTTGCATAGGTCCCTGTGACACCAAGAGCACCGTCAGGGACTCAACAGGAGCTCCACTGACTGACGCACTGCGACAAGGAGCCGCCTCCTTCTTTGAAATGCAAGCTCCAGAATTCTTCAGAGCCTTCTCCCAGGCAAACCTAGGGAAATTCTAAAGGAGAAACCCTGTGGGGAGGGGCCGGTGAGCGGGGGTGTTAGTTCTCAATCATTTTAGTTCTTCTAAATGTGACTTCAAAGTCATGACCCCTGTTTGGGTCTTGCCCAGTGCTCTCGCTCAGCAGTTCTCTTCTGCTTTTTCTAACCCATTTGGTGCCTTACCTCAGTTCCCATTCATTGTTCGGCCCCTGGGATTGCTGTCCCAGTTTGGAATGTTTACTTTGGCCCTGACTTAGCATTATTCCAGGGACTTGATTTTCAGTGTTCAGCTATGTGTACCTTGCACCACGACTCCCAGAGATAAATACCTCCTTCCTCTGCCCCACCCTACCCACAGACTGAGTGTGCACCGTGGCCAGCCTCACCTGAGGGAGAGATGAGTCCATAATCGACAGTTGTCCCTCCTTTCCTTCTACTTTGTGAAAGCTGCTGTTCCGTAAGCACCTTGCAGAGGCAGGAGAGAGGTCATCGGAGTGAACTGATTCTGTCTCCTGTGGGAATTACTGGTACCCATTACGCACTTAACACTTCAAGTTATATCTTAAATATATGTTTGGTTTTTAGAAGTCAGGACATGTAATAATACAGAGTGAAATATTTAATATTTTGGGTGTGAGAAGCCCCAAGCTGGTGTTAGTCACTCCTTCCCAGGAGATAGAAACTCCCCAAATCCGCCGGTCACTGTGTCTCATCCCTACCTCTTTCCTTACCCAACTTCTGGATTCACAGATCCCATAAATGTTTATTTTACTTTTTCCAGTGGCTTCTGTGGTTGTCACAGTGGGCATCAAAGATATGGAAGAATATGGGTGCCCCATTTCTTGTGTGATTTGGGTGTTTGGATAGTGAAATATACATTTGCTCTAACCAATGTTGCTTCTTCACTATTTCCTTTAAGTTGTTGCAAAAAGCTGGCATATGGAACTATTGGCTTCGAGTTCTAGCTTAAACATCACTCCAGTTATTACTTCCGTTTTCTTGGCTTCACTCGGTAGAAAAACTCCATAGAATGAAAGACATGGAGGGAAATAAAATTAGATTTAAGCAGGGCACAGTGGCTCATGCCTGTAATCCCAGCACTTTGGGAGGCTGAGACGGGTGGATCACTTGAGGACAGGAGTTCAAGACCAGCCCAGCCAACATGGTGAAACCCTGTCTCTGCTAAAAATACAAAAGTTAGCCAGGTGTGGTGGCAAGCACCTCTTGTCCCAGCTACTTGGGAGGCTGAGGCAGGAGAATCTCTTGAACCCAGGAAGCAGAGGTTGCAAAGGGTCGAGATTGCACCACTGCCCTCCAGCCTGAGTGACAGAGACCTTACCTCAAAACAACAGCAGCAACAACAAAACCAAAAACAAACAAAAATAAAATAAAATTAGACTTAAAAAAGGGATCAATTAGATTTTAGAGTAGAAAGTGACTGATGTCTTGAATTTTAGTAGGTATCAATCTAGATTCTGTTCCTTCCTTATACCTTGATGTAATGAACACTTATGAACTGCAGATAAGCAACACCAGCTGCTAGGCATGGGGAATATTCACCTACCTCATCTCTATGATAGACATTTTAAAATGTAATGAAACTATAGGGGTTAATAAACTATCAAGGCTATTACCAGGTGACTTCTGGTTATATACATGAACCACACATAGATACCTGAGTCAGAAATGCATATAAACTTTTGTGCAATTTTAGAGGCTCTTAAGGATAGGTAAATGTGTATAAATAACCATTTTTCTGTATATCCTACCAAGACCTTACAGAAAAATTCACCCCAACTCCTAGACCCCCAAACAGGAGCCTTTGAATTTATTTATGCAGACAGTTCTCTCAATAATTGCCAAGCCAAGATCATTAGTAGTAATTACTCCAGTTGTTTTTATAAGACTGATGAATAAAAGGTTTGAATCAACATATAAAACGTCCTAGAATGTATAAGATCTGTGCAACTCCTGTAACATAAAGGGATATGATGATACTACAGAAAGCCAGCAAAGGAAACAGACTCACTTTGGGACCTCATTTAGCGTCCGTATACGAACAGGCACACTGTCATGACTATTCTCAGGAAAATTCCCATGAGCCAACGAACGATTTTCCAGTATCTGCTCAGGGCTGCGATCTAGTGATAACAAGTGCTACGTGTGATGAAAGGTTTCTATCTGCATCAAGTTGATATTGACATTAGTTTGCAAGTTTATTTCAATGAGATGGACTTCAAGTTTGAGAAGATGCACATTCTTTGGGTAGGATGTTCATTTTCCATTCTAGAATGATAATAGTTTTGTTATCTCAAAAAAATTGAATGATTTCTGGAAGATTTCTCTATTTACCATGGCAAAGCCAGGAAATGTATCTATTAACATTCAATATAAAAAGCATATTTGTAGCTAGAAAAAAAAAAAAAAAAACAGAAAAAAGTAGTATTTCCCAAATTCAATACCTTTCAAACATTTATGGGTTCTTTGTTTAATTTGAACCGCTGACAATGGTTAATCAAGTGGCATAGGCCTTTTTAAAATTTTCTGTTTAAAAAGCACAGACTGAGAGGAGCCAAAAGTCTGAGAAATTTAAAATTACTATAAAACTGCCCTCATTTTTCCTAATTAAAGAGCAAGCTAGTCTGACTCATAGACAGGCCTAAATTGGAGAACGCTGTATAAAAAATGTGATTTATAGCAGCCCTTGACAGGGATAGGGGAATCAAATTAAGCGCCTTAGAGAATTTTTAAAAACTAATAAAAATGAATCATTTGTAACTCATTTATTATTTGTGTATAAAGGCTACTACGAGGTTGGTTTCTCATGTTGTTTTGGAAAAAATGCATTTGCCTTAGCATTTAAATAGACTAAACATGACCCTTTGTTAATCATCACTGGCAATGTGGTCTGTCTGGAATGACTCCAAATTCCCAACTAATAGAGTCCATATTAATAAACTTTGTTGGCTTTGCCAATATTATGCTGGTTAGAGCTACATCAGTTGCTGGCTTTGGGGAGGGATTTATTTTTTTTAACATTCACAGAAAAAGAATTTACCAGTGTGTAACAAAATGATTGTACATTCCCTCTCTGGCCACCAGAGGGCAATGCATCATTACAAATGCTCACTACTCACTACTGAAAATGCGATTACAGACCAGCAGTGTGGGTACACTGGAAGAAACAGAATCTCCAGTCGGACCCCAGACCTGTTGAATCAGAACCTGCAGCGATGTGATTTCAGGCAATTCATGTGCACATTAAAATTTGAGAACTTCCAGGCTGGGTGCGGTGGCTCACACCTGTAATCCCAGCACTTTGGGAGGCCAAGACAGGTGGATCGTTTGAGGTCAGTTCAAGACCAGCCCGGCCAACATGGTGAAACCCCGTCTCAGTTACTGGGGGAGGCTGAACAGTAGAATCGCTTGAACTTGGGAGACAGAGGTTGCAGTGAGCTGAGGTCACGCCACTGCAATCCAGCCTGGGCAACAGAGTGAGACTCTGTCTCTTTTCTAGGTTATGGGACGAAAATATTTTATATTTTGTATAAGATCAGAATTTGAAGATGTAAAACCTGGAGAGATTTGTCAACCAGTCTCAATCTCAGTTTCTTGTCTCCTGATTTTTCCTATCAGCATCGCAGCGCAAAAACTGTTCTCTTCGTAAAAGCACCTGTCCCAAAATATTCCTTTAGTGACGTGTTCTTATTCCATAAATTATGGTAGCTGTGAATACTTATTTTGCCTAATGTGTAGATTTTTGGGGGAGGTGAAAGAGCTCTTGAGTATTATCTAACACTAGTCTAAATTTTTTACTTTTACAAGAGAAACATCTGGGCAGGGAATTTTCAGAACATGGTCCTTTGAATGAAATGATCTTCCCTTCCACACCCAAATCTGAGATATTTGCCTTTCAAGAGTCAGGACCCACAGTGGATATAAACGGGACCCTGTACTCTCAGGGGCACCCCTCCCTCACAGACAGAGGTGGTGTTGAGCTGTGTGAGCTGGAGACAAGAGCAAGGCTTGCCAAGCCTTGTGCAAACGTCTGGGGGGAGAGTGTCCACCCTGTCCTACCTGAATGTGCCAGGATTCTTCAAGAGACATAAAGGTTTGGACAAGTCTTTCCTGCTCTTAGCACTGGCAGAGCCCAAGGTAATTCTGGGAGCAAGGATGCTTCCTCTAAATGTCTGTGAGACTCCTGGGGCATTTAACAGAAGCATCCGCAGGTGTGTCATTTTCTACCCAGGCTCACAGGAAGGAGATCCCTTTGCCTGAAAGCTTCCTGATTTTTAGTGTAGAACAAAAAAATAAACCTGAGTTTAAATAGGCCAACAAATAAAAATAATAGTTTATACAACTTTTGTTCAGAAACTAAATAGATACAACCATCAGATAACACAACCAGTGGCACAGATCTGGTGGAGCAAATAGGTTCCTAAGTAAAAAGTTAAAAAGAACCCAACAACAGAAGAGCAAATAAGAGAAAAAGACTTCCTGGAGCTTTTTAAAACCTTACCATTTCATACAGAGGTAGAAATCACCAGCGAAAAGGTGGGAGAGTTGGAAAGTGGATGATGGATACCTATCATTTGAATAACAGACATTGTAAAAGAGGAAGAAACAATGCGTGAAATAGAAGAAATACTTTTATACCATGTAAGAGAAAGTTTTCCTAAGCCAAAGACCTGTCTTCAAAGTAAAAAGGCTCAGAATTATTGGCTGAATTGATGAGAAAAACACACAGGTGGGCCTATCTTGCTAAAATAAATTTCCATGATTTCTCTTATTTTGAAGGAAAAATATAAAATAAAACTATCCTTGGACTTTTTTATCTGCAACCCAGAAAACTAGAAGACAGCGAATTTGTAAAGTCTTGCAACTGAAAGAAAACCCCAAGAATGCTATACTAGGCAGTTGTTTATCTGTTAAGGTGAAAGAAAGGGCTCTGATTTGGATGTGGTTTTCCCCACCAAAATGCAAGTTGAAATTTGATTTGCAAAGTGGTGATGTTGGAGGTGGGGCCTAGTGGGAGGAGTTTGAATCATGGGGTTGGATCCCTCACGAATGCCTTGGTGCCATTATTTAGGTGGTGAGTGAGTTCTTGCTGTAGCAAGACTGGATTAGTTACAGGAATGGATTAATTCCTGAAGAGTGGATTGTTATAAAGACAGGATGCCTCTCAGGTTTTGCTTCTTCTCATATATCAGCTTCCCCTTTTACCTTCTCCACCATATTGTGCACAGCACAAAAGTCCTCGCTAGGAGCCAGGGTCATGCCCTTGAACTTCCAAGTCTGTAGAACTAGTAGCTAAATAAGCCTCTTCATAAATGACCCAGCCTCAGGTATTCTCTCATAGCAACACAAAACAGACTAAGACAAAGATATTTATGAACATGCATTAATTCAGAGAATAAATCATTGAGTACCCCACCTGAGGTAAATACTTGAGAAACGGAGCTTTCCAAGGACCAAATGAACTGGATCAGAGGCATTGGATGCGGGAAGGTAAGCAGGAAAGAATGGGAGATGAACAATGTGTTGTTCTATAAATATGCCATTAAATGTTCATGGATAAAGATACAATGTGTTATGTAAGTCCCAAATGTGGACCCTGAGAATAAAAAGATGGTAAGTGAAAATCTGATGTATTAAACTATTTTAGCAATACAATGGAATTAAGAATGCAAGAGGAAGTAAAATCATCCCAAAGTTTAGTTAAGGGCTGAGGGATAGGAGAGAAGGCAGAAAAAGGGAAAAATAAAGAATTCTAAAGATTTCATTTCATTAGGTTGTGAGCAAAGTATGAAGGAATTAAGAAGAAATCAATAGAGGAGACAGTGGGGCTCAGGGGGAAAGACGACATCGAAATTATAGGACAATAGGGTCATTTGGTCTGATTTAGAGAGCAGGAGAAAGCCAGGTTATTAACTGAATGGAATAGTATGATAGAACTCCTAAATTAATATAATAAAGATAAAATATATAGCAACACAGGCAGACCAACAAAAATAAGAAGGGAAACAGAAACGACAATGCTAAGTAATAGCCAGAAAGTAATAAGAGAGGTATATTTATTTAATATTTTCTTTCTTCTGTATCATTTGAGTTCATTTTAAACCCAAAGAGACTTTAAAATTTAAGGCTATGGGTATTTTTATTGTTTGTTTGGCTAAGTACAGCTTTTATTGCAATACACAACTGTTTATGTGCAGCATTTTCCTTACTTTGTAATTCCAAATATTTTCTAAGAAGTTAGAACCTCTAGACCGGGCACAGTGGCTCACACCTGTAATCCTAGAACTTTGGGAGGCTGAGGCAGGTCGATCACCTGAGGTGAGGAGTTTGAGACTAGCCTGGCCAACATGGTGAAATGCTGTTTCTACTAAAAATACCAAAATTAGCCTGGTATGGTCGCACATGCCTGTAATCCCAGCTACTTGGGAAGCTGAGGCAACAGAATCGCTTGAACCCAGGAGGTGGAGGTTTCACTGGGCCAAGATCACGCCACTGCACTCCAGCCTGGGTGATAAGCAATGTTTAAAAAACAAAAAACAAAAAAACAGAAAGAAAAGAAAGAAATTAAAACTTCTTTTGACCCATGGATGATTCAGCTTATTTTTAAGTTTTAAAACTTTGATTTTTGAGTGTGTAGAATGAACATTTTGCTATTGATGTCTAATTTAATTGTGCTATGGCCAGAGATGGTTGTCTATATGAAACAGATTTTTCAAATATTCATCGACATTTGCTGTGTGACCCAAAATATAATTTTTATATGTAATGACCTTTAGATCCAGCTTATGTTTTCCTGCCTGCTTGATCTATTAATTGCTAAAGAAGTACATTGGAATCTCCCACTATCATGATTGGTATGTAAAATTCTTCCTATATTCTTCCAAATTAAATTTGCTTTATATATTTTGAGGCTATTTTATTGAATTTATATAAATTTAGAATTGATACATCTTCCTGGTGAGTTGAAACTTTTATGGACATGTAGTAATCTTCTTCATTGTCATTAATGTTTTTATATCTGATGTCTATTTTGCCTATTATTAAAATAATTATCCTATTATCTTTGTAAATATAGCTTTTCCTATTAAACCTTACTGTGTTCTAAAGTGTTATTTCTTTTAAACAGAATATAACTAGATTTCTAAAAAAAAACTAGTCTGACAGTCTTTATCTTTGAAATGCATGTATTAGTCATTAGTACTTTATGTGATTATTATTATTTTGTATTTTCTAATTTTCTTCCAAGTTTATCATCTCCCTTTTACTTCTTTCTTGCTCTCTTTTGGAGTAAGTTTTTGTTTCATTTCTTAGTATTTTCTAAATGATATACTATTTCCATTTTTAGTGATGACCCAGAAAATATAACATGCATGTTTAACAAAATGTAAAGTTAATCAACAGCTTTGCCCTCCCCCCCAAAACTCAAGAGCCTCAGTTGGCCTTTCTCCCATTTTCTTTTATTCTTGACATTTGGGCTATTTTTGTACAGAAATTTATATATATCTTAATTTTTGTGGTCTTATACATTGAGCATTTTTATCATTACCTTATCAGTCATATAAATTTTGTTTATTCATGTTCATGCATCTTAGACTCTCTCTGAGATTATTTTTTTCTCTTGTAAAGAAATTACTTTGGAGGGAGTCTGTTGATCATGACTTCTGTTTTTGCTTCTCTAAATGTGTTTTTTCTTTGTCCCTTGTTACTAAAAGAGAGTTTTCTTACATGCAATTCTAGCTGAATGTATTTTCAGTGCTTGGAAGACGTTTTGCATTGTCTTTCTGACCTTCATTGTCCTTGCTGTCAATGGAATTATTTTTTTAAATAGATTTTGACATATGCCGTCATTTGCTTGCCATAGTTCCTTATTGATTTCTGTTATTCTCTTACACTGTTTGGTTAGCAACCCTTTCACTCTCAAGAGTGTCCTGGTTTGGCCGGGCACAGTGGTTCATGCCTGTAATCCTAGCACTTTGGGAGACTGACACAGGCAGATCACGTGAGGTCAGGAGATCCAGACCAGCCCGGCCAACATGGTGAAACCCCGTCTCCACTAAAAATACAAAAAAAAATTAGGTGGGCATGTTGGCACATGCCTGTAGTCCCAGCTACTAGGGAGGCTGAGGCAAGAGAATTGCATAAGCCTGGGAGGCAGAGGTTACAATGAGCAGAGATGGTGCCACTGCACCTCAGCCTGGGCAACAGAGAGACTCCATCAAAAAAAAAAAAAAAAATTATCCTGGTATCCTCATATGGTCAATAAAATATATAGTTAACCAATTGTTAGGCAATTTATCCTTTTCCTCTGGATACCTTTAACGTTTTTACTTTTTTTTTTTACCTTTGATGTTCTGCAATTATGTTATATGTCTTGGTGTTGAATTTATTTTTATTTACTCTACTTGGGATTGCTTGGGCTTCCAGAATCTAAGCATGGATTTTCCAGCAGTCCAAGAAAATACTCAATCACTATTCTCTTTCAAATGCTCTGTTCTCTCCTTTAGGAAGCATTAGATGTGCTTTAACATTGACTGATTTTACTCTACTCTCCATGTAGCTTAACTGCTTAGATTTTCCATTTCCACATCTGTCTGTGCTATGGTCTGAGTAATTTCACCAGCTCTGGTTTTCCATAAGTTATGATGTATCCAGTTATTGAGTTTCCAATGTCCAGTTTTTTATCTTTAGATAATTGCTCGGTTCTTTTTTAAGTTGATCGGGTCAATTTTCATAATCTCTTATTTCTTGGTCATTCTTTCAATTTGTCTTTTTCCTTTAAATGTACTACACATATTTATTTTATACTTTTAGGGATTCCAACACCTATTGTTTTTGTCTATCTGAATCTGTAATTTCTTGTTTCTGCGGAGTGAGTCTCACGCTTACACCTATGTGCTCCTTCTTCATTTGTGGGCAGGAGGTCTGGTTTAAATGGTGAGCTTTCTTCCAGTGGTCTGGGAACACCATCACCTTATGAGTACTACCAGTTCAGCACTACTTGAAGTTTAAATTGATCGTTTTCCAAACATACAGACAGTAGAAGTTCTGGTCTTGCAGACTTGTTAGTATGATCTTGTGGTTAGAAATTTTCACAGGAGTGTTTTCTCCTACCTACTTCTAGTCTTACCACAACCAAAAACCAACACAAGCATGTCTGATCATTGTTTTCCTCTTCAAGGTGAGTTTTATCTTAATTCAAACTGTGCTTGTCACCTACAGAGGTACAGCTTTATGAAGTGAGTCTCATAGATAACCGCTCACAGTGTTCAGGCTCTCGGGTCCATACCTTGGTCCCCATGTGTGGCTTGTTTGACTAAGGCTCTAGGTTATCAGGCCACCCAGATATCGCCAGGGAAAATTACAGCTCAAGTGTTGCCTCTTGGATTCAATATTTCTTATCATTTCTGGACATTAAGGAATTCCCTTACTTTTCACCAGCTAAGTTATGAACATTCATCTATCTATCTATCCATCCATCTATACACATATATTTATGTAAATGTACATTTAGCATTTTTAAGTGAGATATACTTTTAAAAGTTTATTTGAATATCTTATCTGCCGTATTACTAGAAATTGGACTCTGTGTGTGTGTGTGTGTGTGTGTGTGTGTGTGTGTGTACTTATGTGCACAAAGCTTGTTGATTTGCTAAAGGAAGCATTCATAGCCCTTCCCAATGCCTTACCTTAACATGTGAGTCATCTCACTGCCTCAGCTAGGCTGCCTCACCCTCCTCTGTCTTATTCTGATACCCTGAAAGCATTCTAAGATAGACTGATTTTCTCATATCCTGTAGGAAGAATTCAGAGACTGTTCTCCAGTAGGCATGTAAAATTAGAATATCATGCTTCAGTGGATTTCTGGAATATAGAATAATTTTATAATACTATCTAATGAATGGTGCAAAACACAGAAATAAAAGCATGAAAGAAAAAGTAAAAGTAAATACATGTCAGTAAACTAAAGCATATAAATCTCTAAGTCTTGTAGTGTACTTGGTTATTGATCATTGATGACTGACTGTGATAGGTACTAGCTAACTAAAATTACACTCAATGTAAGATCATTTGATGTGCACTTTAAGTAATGAAAAATCTTCTGTAAGGTGTGTTACATCTTGGATTCAAGAAACATCTCTCAATTCCTACAGATCCACACTCAATGACAATTAAAGCAAAATAGCAATAATTTATTTAATAAAGTGATTGACTTACATTTAAGGCTTTGTTCCTCACTCTGAATTTTCTCACTGTTTCTTCACAATGTTCTAATTTTCAGTCACTTTCTGTCTAAAGCTACAAGAGTCTTCTTTTTATCAAGATAATGGCGCCATCTGTTTTTAAAAATATAATTCTATGTGTACAGCTCTGTCTTAATTTCAAGGAACTATTTATCTTTACTTTCTTGAATCACATGTTCTAATGTGTTTGTCTTTGGATGACTTTATTCAGAAGAAATTTAAGATTTTTCTTCGAGTTTTATTGAGTATTATTGTGCAGATTTATCTACATTCCATCATTTCATCACGTGCCTTCTATAATTAATATTCAAATCTAGGAAATTAGAGAAAGACTTTTCATGAATTAAATCAAATTAAGTAATTATTCTGGGCAAGTTTTGATTTCTTAACTGATGTGTGGAATGTGTGCCAGGATAATTCACTGAAACATTAAAATGTGTTTCTTCTTTCTCTTTCTCCCCTAGCTTTCAGAGATAATGGATGCTGGTCCCTTGCCTCTGGTACTTTTAGCAGTGCAGAATGCATAAAATGATGGACAATACTGCTCCCTCTCTGTTTCAAAAATTGGAGCTCACTGAGGGCAATATGCTCTGTGCCTATAGGGAGAAAAGAAAGAAAAAGAAAGAAAGAAAAAGAAAGAAGAAAGAATGAAAAGAAAGAAAGAAAGGAAAGAAAGAAAGAAAGAAAGGAAAGAAAAAAGAGAGAAAGAAAGAAAGAAGAAAGAAAGAAAGAAAGAAAGAAAGAGAAAGAAAGAAAAAGAAAGAAGGAAAGAAAGAGTCCCCTTGTGCTTCCAGCAACCAGGGCAAGTATATAAAACATTTGAAATATGCACAGATCCTTTGCCTCCCATCTTCAAAATATTCTCCTGCCTCAGCCTCCTGAGTAGCTGGGATTACAGGCTCCTACCACCACACCCGGCTAATTTTTGTATTTTTAGTAGAGGCAGGGTTTCGCCATATTGGCCAGGCTGGCTTCGAACTCCTGACTCAGGGGATCCATCCACCTCAGACTCTCAAAGTGCTGGGACTACAGGCGTGAACTGCTGCACCTGATCCCTTCCATTCTTTTTAAGAAGGCCCTCCCTCAAGGGAAACATTTTACCAGAGTCTGACCATTCAAGGAGAAGGAAAGTACCCAAGTGAGGCTCACTAAAGGACTGAGACCTAATCCTAGGAGTATAAATGCCTCTTCTCCCCCCACACCTCACCACCAGGTCTTATACCATAGCAGGGGAATATAGCTGAAAGAATTGTGAGCCTCAGACCACATTTAAGGAGTCTCTAAACAAACTAGAAGACCACAGGGGAGACAAAAACAAGAACATTAAAGGGAACGTTAGCCACTGACACCACAGCTTTAGCAAACAGTAAACACAGCCTTACTTCCAGCCAAATAAACAGAAGCTCACGCTCAAAGCCTGTCTCAGCTGTTTGTGCTGTATGCAAATGAGAGAAGCTTACTAAGTAAGCACTCAAGGACTACCTTGGAGGTGAGAGTTGGGGGCCCCTATGTGATCATTTCTCCAGTGTTTGGAACAAGCGGCACACAGGTTATAGCAGTAATGACATGGCACACAGGTTATAGCAGTAATGACATGCAGAATTGCAAGAATCACAGAGACACGAACCATCCTGAAGGATAGATGCTGAGCTTCAGAACATAGAATATCAGCGCTGAAAGGAATTATTTAGTGCTGGTCCAACCCTCACATTGCAAGTGAGAAAACTGAGCTCCAGAAAAGATAACCCTTGACTGGGTGCTGTGGCTCACACCTGTAATCTCAGCACTTTGGGAGGCTGAGGCAGACAGATCACAAGGTCAGGAGTTTGAGACCAGCCTGGCCAACATGCTAAAACCCCACCTTTACTAAAAATAGAAAAATTAGCCAGGCATGGTGGTGTGCACCTGTAATACCAGTCTCTCAGGAAGCTGAGGCAGGAGAATCCCTTGAACCCAGGAGGTGGAGTTTGCAGTGAGCCAAGATTGCACCACTGGACTCCAGCCCGGGCAACAGAGTGAGACGCGGTCTAAAAACAAAAACAAAAGCAAACAAACAAAAAACATGCAGGAGTCTTGGGATGTTATCTTCAAGCAAAGTTTATTTTTCCTCCCCTACCTTTCCTGTATGTTTCCCTGTGGTGGAAGTTGTTTCCTGATCTCTGAATGAAAAATATATTTACTTTAAATCAGATGCCTCTCATAGTGGCCAGGCCTATAGAATAAGCAACATTTCAAATATGACTTAGAGTAAAATCTCACACTGTCCTTCCTCCCATTCATCCCAATCATCCACACTGGGGTCTGCTGAAGTCTGGAATCTTCCAGTGGGTAAGGAAGGCCAGTCACTTCTTTCTTTTCTCCTCCTCCCACAGAATTTTCTGACCCTAGTAGGTTGATGTAGGGAAAGCAAGAAGTAGGAGGAGATGGAGTTTCTACTTGAATGGTTAAGT
The DNA here is from genome assembly GCA_004027715.1 of Plecturocebus donacophilus. NCBI lineage: Eukaryota > Metazoa > Chordata > Mammalia > Primates > Pitheciidae > Plecturocebus > Plecturocebus donacophilus. The sequence continues at coordinate 3,832 of PVKP010036594.1, read as the reverse complement.
TTTAAGATGGTTTCATGCACTGCGAGTATGAAAACTATTTACAGTCCAAATCTGTCACAGCTGCCCCAGTACTTTTGAGGGGTTTTCCGAGAATGTATCCTGAGAATCAGGAAATGTCTTCTGTAAAAGGTCAGAGAGCAAATATTTTAGGCTTTGCAAGTCACACAGTCTCTGTTGCAGCTACTCAACTCTGCCCTTGTAATGCCATAGACAATAATGTCAATGAACGGGCATGGCTGCGTTCCAGTAAATCTGCATTGACAGTAACAGCAGCCCACCCAGAAGCCACATTTTGCCAACCCCTGATCCATCCAGTTTCAGGCACTCTTTCCCCTTCAGGAAAGAACAGAGCAGCTCCAGCTTCTCACTCTACTGGAGGCTGGTAGAGCCTGGTGTTTTTCAAATGGCTACTTGAACAAGTTCTAGGACACGTCCCCATTCCTTCTCTTTTTCATGGGCTCATTACATCAGGTCTACAAGAAACTCTCATGAATTATTTGTCCCCCCACCAAAGACTCTGGGCATCTGGCTGATCCCCTTCCTGGGAATTCACTTTAGTTTGCCATCAAGTTAGGCAGCCAGTTTGGAATCTCAGATCCTCAGGCATGAGTCAAATCCAAGTCTGCTGCGTCTAAGTAGATTCAGGGACATGAGTTTTCTGCGGAGTCCTTTGAAGGCCCCTCTCTCTGCTGGAAGTAAGGAGCAGTCGTGATGGGTCTCCCTATACTCCAGCAGCATTTGCCGCACCATCTCTACAAACCTCTTCAGTCTCCAACAACCCGATGCCTCTCACCCTTGTTGTAGGTGAATCTCTAACTTGCTTCACAATTTCCAGGTGGCCGGGTGTGGTGGCTCATGCTTGTAATCCCAGCACTTTGGGAGGCCAGGGCAGGTGGATCATTTGAGCCCAGGAGTTTGAGACCAGCCTGGGCAACATAGGAAGGCCCCTGTCTCTACAAAAAAAAAAAAAAAAAACAATTAGCTAGGCATTGTGGTGCATGCCTGTAGTCCCAGTTATCTGGGAGGCTAAGGCATAAGGATTGCTTGAGTCCTGGATTTCAAAGCTGTAGTGAGCTATGATTGTGCCACTGCATTCCAACCTGGGTAACAGAGTGAGACCTTATCTCTAAAGAATAATAAAATCAAATAAAAATGTTTCCATGGGAAACATGGAATCTGTTATCTTTGCACCTTCATCAAACTCAGACAGGAAGTGCAATTTTACACTGCGTGAGTAAAGCACCCATCACAGGACTGTGTTCCATGACTGCCGGCTTTCTTGCTTCTCATACCTCCATCTGAATTTCAGTCCCCGCTCACTGTGTCTTAAACTGGGATCACCAAGCTCTCTAACGGAACTTTAAATTTTTATTGTAACAATGTGACAAACACATGGCACAAGTTAATGCATGTGTATTCATTACCACAATGATACTCATAATCTCCCTCTTCCTCCCCATCGCACATATTTACGTGGTGGGGAGAGGCTGGCAGAAGGGAAGAGGACAGATCTGAGGGGGCAACGAGGAGAGAGACAACTGTGGGAAAAAGGAAACTTTGGGGTGGGGAGGACAGGGGAGGCTGTTGCGATGGAGACTTTGGGGAGCAGGAGCAGAAAAGAATTTTGGGGTGTTTGGCTGTATGTGGAATACACTCATTTAAATCCCTTTCAAGAAAATCTCTAAGAAACATCTACATTGTTCTTGGAGGATTCTGGAATAGTCTGCATTTTTTGCTTCTTTCTTTGTTATTCTTGTTGGCTAGGAAGGCTGGCTTTAGCAGGCAGAGATTGGCTTAAGGACAACCCGGCTCTATTCAGGCTGCATTCCAAGTTGTTGGATAAATACAAGTATGGCCAGTTGATTTCAGTCATACTAATCACCCATCATCTTCAGGTGGAGTAACTGGATGTTTTGATTTACTCAGAACAGTCCTTATTATTGCCTCTTGGCCCAGAATAATAAGTAATAACATCCCCTTTCAGTTTTGATAATAATAAGTAATAATATTCCTCTCAGTCTTGTCCTGGTTTGGATGATGGATGAGATGGTCACTCTTCCTTTAAGTGACAGCTTTTGCCTTTACTGCAGTGCCTCTCTCTTCTTGTCTGGCTTGAGATTATAGTGTGTCTTATGGAAAAAAACATAGAAGTCACCATTTATTTCTGTTAACAAAAACAATTTGTGACTTGGAAGAAAACTTATTTGGGGAGTTAGTAACACATTTGATCCTCATCATCTGGAGACATAAGGGATAATTTAATCAGCCTCTGTTGCAAAGGAAGCAGTCCAAATGCTGCTATGCTTCCCCAGCCTGGATGTGCTCTAACATCAGTGACCCAGGGAGCCCGTTCTGCTCACACTGCTCCACACAGCCAGTTCCCTGCAGAAAGTGCTCCTGTCCCTCTCCTTCCCAACCAAAATATGTCTAGGAATTTCTAGACATTCACTTTGCTACTAAACAAGCATGACTACATCAGTACTCCCAAGACATCAACTACATTCTTCATTCTCTACTCTCTCTTCTTTCCAAGTCAGCTGCCTCTTGAAGGAGCTACATTCTTGCTGCAGTGGATAGAATCCCAAATAAAGCCCAATGTCTGTGCAAAGGTGTTCTCATTGGATTTTCCCAAAGTCACCCTTCCTCAACGGCGTTGGGGCAGAGCTGGGCTCCAGGGACAACTGCAGGGAAAGACTCTCTGTTGGCCACAGTTTGTTACTGGGTCCCATGGCAGATGCCTATGGCTGTACTCAGAGTCCTTCATTTTCTGGCCCTTAATCCTTATTTTCAATGTGGTTCCAACCAGGCTGAAGGGCTGGATAGGGAACTGTGTAGCCTCTGTTCTCTGTTCCTCCTTTTAACTAAAACAAACCTTCCAATCATGTCACTTCATGCACATAGATACCTGATGAAGGAGCTGTAACCTTTTAGAAATACCCCAGATCTGCCGCATCCTATCACTGAAGTCCTTTTTAATCATTAGAACTGATTGAAAGTAGACTTACATGCTGGTTAGGTCATGATTTGCCCACAATACTGGTGATATTCTGGGAGTAACTGGATCTGGGTCATTCCCAGGACATTAGAGAGGGTGTCTCTTCATTGGGTGAGAACTTAGATGTGAAGGCCACCAAGATACCTGTAATTCTGGGTTGGCCAGAATTCTAAAATTAGGTTATTTACTCTCCATTAATATATTTGGAGAAAGGGAAAAATAGACTCATTGCATGTTGATTAGATCATATTTATAAACTGGAAAATGAGAATGAGCAAATAATGCATTTCTTTTTCTTTTTCTTTTTTTCTTTCTTTCTTTTTTTTAGAATAAAAAGAATGAAAGAGAGAAAGAGGAAGAGATTTTAGAAAAAGAAAAGGAGAAAGAAACAAACAGCAAAAGAAAGAAAAAAGAATGAAAGAGAGAAAGAAAGAGGAAGAGAAAGAGGGAGAGAGAATGGGATTCTTGTTTTATTGCCCAGGCTAGAATACAGTCTAAAAATGGGTATTAAAAACCTCTTTTATGCCAATAATTGTGTTTAACGATGGAGACAGGAAGGAATAGGGAATGAAGATAACAAATAAGCAGCCAACCAATATTTTATTTAAACCTGTGAAATGCTATGCAATTGCTGGGGTGTGATTTACTTCCAGTTATGTAGTCACTTTTAAAATAGGTATAATGTGATACTGAGAAAAATGTATGTTTTGTGGATTTGTGGGAGGAGAGTTCTGTAAATATTTGTTAAGTCTAGTTGTTCCAGGTCTGAGTTCAAGTCCTGGATATCCTTGTTGATTTTCTATCTCGTTGATCTATGTAATATTGACAGTGTAGTGT
>PVKP010036593.1:0-22335 GCA_004027715.1 Plecturocebus donacophilus | reverse complement strand
TTTTTTCCTTTTGAGATAAGGTCTCACTCTGTCACCCAGGCTGGAGGGCAGTGGAGTCATCTCAGCTCACTTGCCACCTCTGCCTCCCAGGTATAAGTGATTCTTATGCCTCAGCCTCCCAAGTAGTTGTGATTACAGGTGTACACCACCACATCTGGCTAATTTTCGTATTTTTCTTTATTTATTTATTGAGGAAGAGTCTCACTCTGTTGCCCAGTCTGGTGTGCAGTGGTGTGATCTCGGCTCACTGCAATCTCCGCCTCTTGAGTTCAAGCAATTCTCCTGCCTCAGCCTCACGGGTAGCTGGGATTACAGGTGTGTGCCACGACACCTGTCTAATTTTTGTAGTTTTAGTAGAGACGCAGTTTCACCATGTTGGCCAGGATGTTCTCAAACTCCTGACTTCAAGTGATCCACACACTTCAGTCTCCTAAAGTGCTGGGATTCCAGGCGTGAGCCACTGTACCTGGCCATCTCTATGAATTTGAGTGCTCTAGGAACCTCATAGAAGAGGAATCATATAATATTAATCCATTTGTGTCTGGCTTATTTCACTTAGCATAATGTCTTCAAGGCTCATCCATGTTATAGCATGTATCAGAATTTTCTTCTTTTTTAAGGCTGAATAATATTCCATTGTACTCGTATATTGCATTTTGTTTATTCATATGTTGATAGACATTTGGATTGTTTTTACTTTTTGTCTATTGTGAATAATGCTGCTATAAACATGAGTGTACAAGTATCTTTTCTATTTTTATTTTTTTTCTATTTTTTTTATTAATTTTTGAGATGGTGTCTTGCTCTGTTGTCCAGGCTAGAGTGCAGTGGTATAATATCGGCTCACTGCAACCTCTGCCTCCCAAGTTCAAATGATTCTCCTGCCTCAGCCTCTCAAGTAGCTGGGATTATGGCATCTGCCACCACACCCTGCTAATTTTTGTATTTTTAGTAGAGATGGGGTTTCACCATGTTGGCCAGGCTGGTCTTGAACTCCTGACCCCAGGTGATCTGCCCACCTCAGCCTCCTAAAGTGGTGGGATTATAGCCATGAGCCACTGTGTCTGGCCAAAGTATCTTTCTTTCTTTAAATTTTTATTTTTAATTTTTTTCTTTTTTATTGTTTTAATCGGTGTATTTTTATTTTTTCTTTTATTTTTATTTTTTTTTCTTTTCCAAAGAATCTTTTATAACATCTTGTATGAAGACTTCTGTACTGATCTCCATCTCCGCATTTCCAACTGTAGTGGATACTTTTCTTAGTTGTGCCATGGCTGATCAATCCTTCTGTATGAAACCCCTACCCCTCAGCAACTCAGGCTAAGAAATATAAGGTAGCTTTTACTTTACAACCCTTTTATTGTCATTCTTCGAACTTAGACTCTTAATATTTTTACTTCTACCTCCATTTCATCCTGTTCTGTCTTGTTAAATTAAACCTCTTAAAATATCTTCTGTCACTTTCTTTTCAAATACCCTCTAGCTTATTAAATAATTTCTAAACTTTGTAGCTAAATGTCAGAGGCCCTCTTGATCTATCCCTTACTCTCTTAGTTTGTTTGGAATACCGTGAACAAAATGCCTTAGACTGGGTATATTATAAATAAGAGAAATGTGTTTTTCACAGTTCTGAAGGCTGGGAAGTCCCAGATCAAGACACTAGCAGATTTGGGTCTGGTAAAGGCTTACCCTCTGGTTTGTAGATGACATCTCTTGCTGTGTCCTCACACTATGGAAGGGGCAAACTCTGTGTCCTCACATCGCAGAAGGGCAAAAGTGGAGACAAATGCTGTGTCATCACATGGCAGAAGAGATGTAAAGGCCAGGAAGCTCTCTAATAGACTCTTTTAAAAGGCCATTATTAATTCCATTCTTTGAAAGTTAATCACTATCCCAAATGCCCCACCTCTTAATATCACCGCAATGAGGATTGAATTTTTTTTTTTTTTTTTGAGACATAATCTTACTCTGTTGCCCAGGCTGGAGCACAGTGGCGTGATCATAGTGGCATGACCACAGTGGCTTGATCTCGGTTCACTATAACCTCTGCCTCCCAGATTCAAGTAATTCTGAGTAGCTAGGATTACAGCACGTATCACCACACCTGGCAAATAATTGTATTTTTAGTAGAGACACGGGTCTCACCATGTTGGCCAAGCTGATCTTGAACTCCTGACCTCAAGTGATCCACCCACCTCATCCTTACGTTGGAATTACAGGCATGAGCCACCGAACCCAACCGAGGATTAAATTTTGACATGAATTTTGGAGGGATACAAACATTCAAACCCCAGCGCTAGCCAACATTTTTAGTTTCCATATCCATTGATTAATCTCAACGGAGTCAACCATCCACTCCACTCCATCTGAATCTAGTAAACTCATTAAATGCCTTGTGTTTTCCTGCCTGAATATCTTGGCCACGCCATTTTCTATATCTGGACAGCCCTTCTTTCTGTCTTCACCACCTCCTTTTACACATCTTCCTGTGTATTGCAGCACACACCGATGTCTCTCTTTTCTCTCTTTGGTAATTGTTGTAAATCTCTCTTTTACTTCTTAGCAAATAACCGTCTTGGAATTATTTTTCCACGTTTCTATGTCTTAGTGTCCAGCTAGATTGTACATTCTTGGAGGCAGGGACTTTGCGATTTACTTATTCATTCCATAGTGACTGAGTACCTGTAGAATGTTTTTGGCCCTGTGCTGGAAATACAAATTGGTTTGTAGTATGCTCACTGCTTTTAAGTTGCTCACATTCTAGTGGGGTTGTAGACACAAAGGCAAATCATTGCAATTCAATATGATAATGACTTTAGAGGAGCCACAGATGGAAAAAAAAACACAGCTAACCTTTCCTAGAGGAACTGAAAGGGGCTCATACTTGACATTTCCACATTGACCAATGACCCACTAAAGAATCACATAAATTCTTGTAGGTGATAACTCATGATTTTCACAATTGATTTTTCTGTTACCCTAGAGAAGCCATTAGTCTTTTCATGCCTTTGCCTACAGTATTCACATGCGACAATGTTTTTAAACTACCGATTGTTAGGAAAAATCATCAGTCCTTAATGAATTAGAATGCTTTCTCACAATTCAAATTTACAATGGGTACATAGAGACCCCTACCTTGAAGACAGTGTTCCAGGAGTCAGGGAACTGCTGCAGTACATGGTCTACTTCCGAAAGCCTGGATGACTGGTGAAGGCTGGATGTCTGGAGAGTAAAGCGATAGTATTCAAGGCCAGGCACAGTGGCTTACGTCTGTATTCCTAGCACTTTGGGAGGCCAAGGCAGGCAATTCTCTTGAGCCCAGGAGTTTGAGACCAGCCTGGGCAACACGGTGAACCCTCATCTCTACAAAAAGTACAACAACAACAACAACAAAATAGCCAGGCATGGTGCCATGTGCCTGTGATCCCAGCTACTTAGGAGGTTAAGGTGGGAGGATTGCTTGAGGCCAGGACTTGGAGGCTGCAGTGAGCTATGATTGTTCTACTGCACACCAGCCTGGATGACAGAGATCCTGTCTCAATAAAAAAAAAAAAAAAAAAAAGGAAGGATACTATTCAGGTAACACCCAGTGCTCAAAAGAAAAGATGGTAAGACTTTTAATGATTATGTTATTTTTGATAGGGGGACATGTCTTAGTGCATTCCTGCTGCTATAAATGCCACAGAATGAGTAATTGAAGATATTGGAAATTTATTTCTCCCAGTTGTGGAGATTGGGGAGTCCAAGTTCAAGGCTCAGACACATTTGATGTCTGGTAGAGACCCGCTATCTGTTTCCAAGATGGCACCTTTTTGCTACATCCTCCAGAGGGGATGAACACTATGTCCTTACTTGGTGGAAAGGACTCTAAGACAAAAGAGACTAAGATGCCTTCTTCAACCTTTTTTAATAAGAACACTAATCCTATTCCTAAGGATGGAGAATTCATGACTTAATTGCTTCCCAAAGGGCCCCCACCTCTTACTATTATCACATTGGGTATTAGGCTCCAATATGAATTTTAGAGAAACACACACATTCAAACCATAGCCAAGTGGGAATCTGATACATAGCTATTTTCATTTCTCTTCCCTTCTCCTAAGGTCCATACCTCAAAGCCTGCTGAATATCACTGATTTCATGTGTTAAAGAAGGAAAATCCTGTCCTGCCTCTGAGGACCTTTGCCTAGAGTTCAGCTAATTAGGAAAAAGGAAAAACTGGTCTAGAGAATCTGCCCCTACTGGGATGACATGCCAGCTGCTTAGTGCTGCATCTACGATGTTCCTCACCTGTACATCCAGTTAAATGAAACCATTTATTCTTTTATTCAACAGTTACTTGTTGAAGGTCTACTGTCTGCCAGGGGCTCAGAGTAAATCACTATTGGTCCCTTTGTGCTGCTATAACAAAATATCGAAACTTGAGTAATTTATAAACAACAGAAATTTATTTCTCACAGTTCTGGAGGCTGAGAAGTCCAAGTTTAAGGGGCCGGCAGGGTCAGTGCCTGGCGAGGACCGCCCTCTGCTTTAGGATGGTGCCTTGTTGCAGTAACCTCCGGAGGGAATGAACATCACGTCTGCACATGGTGGAAGGACAAGAAAGGGGCTCTGGAACTCACTTGAGGTTTTTGGTTTTTTTGTTTTTGGAGTGTTGCTCTTGTTGCTCAGGCTGGAGTGCAATGGTGTGATCTCGGCTCACTGCAACCTCTGCCTCCTAGGTTCAAGCGATTCTCCTGTTTCAGCCTCTGAGCAGCTGGGATTATAGGGATGCACCACCATGCCCGACCAATTTTGTAGTTTTAGTAGGAGAGTTATCCTATTCATAGAGCCCTCGACCTAATCACCTCCTCAAAGCCCCACCTCTTTTTTTGGGGGGTGGGGACAGGATCTCACTCTTCAACCAGGCTGGAGTGCAGTGGCATGATTATGGCTCACTGCAGTCTCAAACCCAGGCGATCCTCTTACCTCAGTCTCCTGAGTAGCTGGGACTATAGGTGTGCACCATTATACCTGACTAATTTAAAAAAATTGTATATGAATCAACAGGAAGTAAATTTAAAATAAAGAAAGAAAAGAAAAAAAAATGTAGACATGGGGAAGTCTCACTATATTGCCCAGGCTGGTCTTGAACTCCTGGGCTCAAGCAATCCTCCCATCTTGGCCTTCCAAAAAGTGCCAGAATTACTGGTATGTGCTATCAAGCCTGGCCCAAGCCCCATCTGTTGATGCCATCACCTTATGAATTAAGTTCCAACATGAATTTTGGATGGACACATACATTCAAACCATAGCAATAACAGGAGTGGTGTTTACCTTTATGGAGCTGATAATCTAATGGAGAGTACAGATGACTTAGAGAAACAAGCAAGAATTAATTAGCAATAGTGATGGGTTTTATCAAGGAAGCACAGATGTCAGCAATAGAGAAAAATTAGGTGGGACTCTCTGTTTTCTCAGAGAAGTATATTCGAAGGAGGTGACGTTTAAGTTGGTGGAAAGATGAAGAGGAGGCAGGCAGTCTTGGAGGAGAGGGAGTGTCCCATGAAAGAGAGAGAGAACTGTGTGTGAGAGGGTCCCGGTTGAGGGGACAGGTAGAGAGGAGGGTTGGAGAGCACTAAACCCATCTAACTGGCAGGGATATGACATGGGAGTTAAGGAGAACAGACTCAGGAAGCAGATTGCCTGGGTTCAGGTCTCCATTCTGCCTCTGCTAACACTGTGATTTCATGTAAGCTTTGAGTTCCATCTCTCAGTTTTCTCATCTATAAAATGGAGGTTAAACATCATACTTGGCCGGGCACAGTGGCTCACGCCTGTAATCCTAGCACTTTGGGAGGCCAAGGTGGGTGGATCACCTGAGGTCAGGAGTTCAAGACCAGCCTGGCCATCATGGTGAAACCCCAACTTAAAAAAAAAAAAAAAAAAAAAATTAAAAAAAAAAATCATACTTGTATCATAGAGTTTCAGGAGAAGCCGTAAACCCAGATTTTTACATGAACTCTCTCAGTTTTTAAACTTTAGTCACGTATTTTGAAAAGATTATTTTTTAAAAACTGAGTAAGTTGGCCGGATGCAGTGGCTCATGCCTGTAATCTTGGCACTTTGGGAGGTGGAGGCGGGTGGATCCCTTGGGCTCAAGAGTTCAAGATTAGCCTGGGCAACATGGCGAAACCCCATCTCTCCAAAATATACAGAAATTAGACAGGTGTGCTGGCATGTGCCTTCGGCCACAGCTACATGGGAGGATGACATAGGAGGATCGCTTGAGCCAGAAAGGTTGAGGCTGCCGTGAGCTATGATGGCGCCACTGCACTCAAGCCTGGGTGACAGAGAGAGACCCTGCCTTGAAAAATACAACAAAAAACCCCAAACTGAGTAATTAACCCCATCTGTGAACTCCTTATGACGTGGGGGTCACTAGTTTACAGTCTTTTATTTGGGGCCTCATATGGCATGTAGTTTGGAATTTTTTCCTCAAGTTTTATGTGAATTTATTGAGGTGACAGAGTCTGACCTATGTTTTAAAGATGATGTGACTGCAGACCAGAAAATGGATTAGAGAGGGCAATGGAGAAGCAGTAAGACTGTTAAGACTTGAATGCAATTTCTAGGATGACCCTAGAATGCTTTAATGACCCAGCGCAGCTATTTAGCTACTTCGTTTTCCATCCGCTCCTACCCCCACCCCCAGCAAATTCCCATTAGTCCAGAGTCATTTTGAGAACTTTTCTTTTCTTTTCTTCTTTTTTTTTTTTTTTTGAGACGGAGTCTTGCTCTGTTGCCCAGGCTAGAGGGCAGTGGTGCAATCCCGGCTCACCGCAACCTCCACCTCCTGGGTTCAAGTGATTCTCCTGCCTCAGCCTCCTGAGTAGCTGGGATTACAGGCACGCGCTGCCATGCCTGGCTAATTTTTGTATTTTTAGTAGAGATGAGGTTTCACCATGTTGGCCAGGCTGGTCTCGAACTCTTGACCTCGTGATCCACCCACCTCGGCTTCCCAAAGTGCTGGGATTACAGGCATGAACCACGTCACCTGGTGGAGACTTTCTTAAGACTTCATCTATTTGCATTTGGAAGCCCCAGCCCACATTATTTATTTGTTCATTCACTCATTCATTCAACAGACACTTATTTAGTACTTTTTTCTGTGCCAGGTACTATTCTAAGCACTTGATGTTTACTTCTCACAGGTTTCCAGAGGTAGCTACTATTATTATCCCATTTTACAGGTGTCTCATCCCAGTCAACACTGCTAGAATGAGGAAGAGCTTTTAACTGGGCAGTCTGGCTCCAGAGTCTGATTAGACTCTGCCTTTCATCCTGATCATTTGCTGCCGCTGCATTCAGCATTAAATAAAAAGTACACAGAAGTTTGTTGGGGAAAAACGGTGGGAATTGCTGTAACTTTGCCTTTGAAAATATTTATTCCCGAATTTTACTAAATTTATGGCAGACCTTGAGTTTTTCAACAATCACCATGTGTAATACAAAAATCTTGCAATTCAAAAAATCTAACCTACAACTGATTTTCAAATGTGATGAAATGTTTATGAACACTAATTAACAGTGGGCTGTGTGAAGTGGCTCGTGCCTGTAATCCCAATACTTTGGGAGGCCGAGGCAAGAGAATTGCTTGAGCTCAGGAGTTCAAGATCAGCCTGGACAACTGGTGCATGCCTATAATCTCAGCTACTCAGGAGGCTGAGGCAGGAGAATCGCTTGAACCTGGGAGACGGAGGTTGCAGTGAACTGAGACCACGCCACTGCATGTCAGCCTGGGCAACAGAGCGAGACTCCATCTCTAAATAAATAAATAGCAAGACTTTTTTTCTTTACAAAAAAAAGCAAAAGATTAGCCAGGGGTGGTCACACGCGCCTGTAGTCCCAGTTACTAGGGGGCTGAGGGTAGAAAGATTACTTGAATTCAGGAGGTTGAGGCTGCCATGAGCTGTGATTGTATCACTGCACTCCATCCCAGGTGACAGAGTGAGACCCTGCCTCTTAAAAAAATAAAAATAATAGTGGCTGGGTGTGGTGGCTCACACCTGTAATCCTAGTACACTGGGGAGTCGAGGTGGGCAGATCACCTGAGGTCAGGAGTTTGAGACCAGCTTGGCCAACATGGAGAAACCCTATCTCTAATAAAAATACAAAAATTAGCCAGGCAAGGCGGTGGGCGCTTGTAGTCCCAGCTACTCCAGACGCCGAGGCGGGAGAATTGCTTGAACCTGGGAGGCAGAGGTTGCAGTGAGCTGAGATTGCGCCACTGCACTCTAGCCTGGGTGACAGAGCAAGACTGTCTCAAAAACAGAAATAAATAAATAAAATAAATTAATAGTGAGTGACAGTGACATAATGCAATGTGTTGTAGACATTTAATTCACCGTTTACTAATTTTGATTTTGCCCATTAAAATTTGTTTTCATGTCTTAAATTACTTCCAGGAACTCTGGAACCCCTAAGTATCTAAACTCCTGACTTCAGTGGCCTGAGGGATGGGCTGGCCTCACAATGCTCCCAGTCTGTCCTCCACCTCTGATCCCTTCCTGTCTGTATCTGGGCCCTGGCTCCTACTGGCTGAAACCCTGCCTAAATCCCTGCCCAGCATTGAGCTCCTGCTGCTTTGCTTTCCTCCTGCCAGTCCTGCCATAGGGCACCAGACTTTTGCCCTGCAGGTTAGGGGATTGAGTTCTAGGTTCCCTGGTCTGCTCACCAGCCCTCTGTGTAGTGTCTGAGGCTGGATTCCCTCTCTTTTAGCCTACCCCAATTGGAAATCACAGGAGCTGAGCATTTCCGAACAAAGCCCTGAGAGCCAAATCTGTTGTGTTTCTGCATCACAGATTTGGGCAGTGAGTCCACTTTGTTGATTTTTCTGTTTTTTTTCTCCCATTGTCTCTGAGGGAACTTCTGGGTAATGAGTAACACTTTCTTTTACATTTGCTTATGTGACTATTTGGATTATTTATGTCTTCCTTATTATTCAGAAGTTCTGCAAAGGTAGGGCCCAACACTGATTTTGCACAGCATTGTATCCTAGAAGCTAACAGTGCTGCACTGTTGTATTTTTATTGGATAAATGAGTGACACTGAGATGCATTTTCTATTCACCCTTCCTTTTCTGTTCCCTTTTTTTTCCTACCCTTTTTCATTATCTCCTAGTTCCTCTACTCTCCTGGCTTCTTCAAATTCTTAATCTTTTTATCTGATGAGAGATGGTTCTACCTTCCCTGTTCATATATTTTGAATCAAAGGGCTGCTATTTCCCACCTTCATTTTCAAATGTGTGTTCATACAATGCTGTTCCAAATATATATATCTGGAAGTCCAAGTTAAAGGCTCAGACAGATCTGATGTTTCATGGGGACCCTGTCTCTGTTTTCCAAGATGGTGCCTTGTTGCAACATCCTCCAGAGGGAATGAACACTAGGTTCTCAGCCTCCCGAGTACCTGGGGCTACAGGCATGTACCAACATGCTATAATCCCAGCACTTTGGGAGATTGAGGTGGGTGGATAACCTGAGGCCAGAAGTTTGAGACCAGCCTGACCAAATAGGGGAAACCTCATCTCAAAAAAAAAGAAAAGAGAGAGAGAGAGAGAGAGAGAGAGAGAGAGAGAGAGAAGTATCATCTTATACCAGTTGGAGTGGTTCCTATTAAAAAGACAAAAAATAACAGATGCTCGGGAGGCTGCAGAGAAAAGGGAATGCTTATGTAATGAAGGTGGGTTGTAAATTGGTTCAGCTGCTGTAGAAAGCAATTTGAAGTTTTCTCAAAGAATTAAAAACAGGACTACCATTCCATCCAGCAATCTCATTACTGGGTATATACCCAATGGAGAATAAATCGTTCTACCAAAAAGACACATGCTCTTGTATGTTCATGACAGCAGTATGCACAATAGCAAAAGCATGGAATCAACCTAGATGCCCATCAGCAGTGAATTGGATAAAGAAAATGTGATATATATACAGCATGAAATACTACACAGCCAGAAAAAAGAATGAAATCATGTCCTTTGTAGCAATATGGATGCAGATGGAGGCCATGATCCTGAGGAAGTTAACACAGGAACAGAAAACCAAATACTGCACGTTTTCACTTTAAATGGGAGCTAAACATTGGGTAGATATGGGCATAAAGATGGGAGCAGTGGACACTGGTGACCGCTAGAAGAGAGGGAGATGGAGAGAGCCAAGGCCTGAAAGATGACCCACTGGGTACTATGCTCACTACGTGGGTGATGGGATAATCTGTACCCCAAACTTCAGCGTCATGCAGTATATCAAGTAAGAAACCTACACATGCATCCTCTGTACATAAAAATTGAAAATAAAAACAAAAATTCTTTGTGGCCAGGGGCGATGGCTCATACCTGTAATCTCAGCACTTTGCAAGGCCAAGGCAAAAGAATCACCTGAAGTCGGGAGTTCGAGACCAGCCTGACCAAAGGTAGAAATTCTGTCTCTGCTAAAAATACAACTAACATTAGCTGGGTGTGGTGGCGCATGCCTGTAATCCCAGCTACTCAAAAGGCTGAGGAAGGAGAATCACTTGAACCCAGGAGTTGGAGGTTGCAGTGAGCTGAGATCATACCATTGCACTCCAGCCTGGGCAACAAAAGTGAAACTCCGTCTCAATAATAATAATAATAGTAATAATAATTCTTTGCATTGTGTTTCCTCACAAGAAAAGAAGCAGTTAACCAGTCTGGATCCTCCAAGAGTGCCCCTCCTACCCAGTGGAAAGAAATCCTTTTGCTCAGCTGGGGCGGAACCGTTAGCTGACAGGTACAGAAACTGCAGGGAGCTTCTGACATTGCATTCTCTTATTTCATTCTTGTGCTTTGCCCACATTAACCAACTATGTAGACCTTCACTGCATACCACATGGACTGTGAATGGCTACCTTTCACTTGCTTTGCTGCTAAGTCATATTAATATATGTATATAGCTGGGTGCGGTGGCTCATGCCTGTAATCCCAGCACTTTGAGAGGCTGAGGCGGGCAGATCACCTGAGGTCAGAAGTTCGAGACCAGCCTGACCAATATGTTGAAACTCAGTCTTGGCCGGGCGTGGTGGCTCAAGCCTGTAATCCTAGCACTTTGGGAGGCCGAAGTGGGTGGATCACCTGAGGTCAGGAGTTCAAGACCAGCCTGGCCATCATGGTGAAACCCCATCTTTAAAAAAAAAGAAACCCAGTCTTTAAATTAAAAAAAAGTATACACACACACACACACACACACACACACACACACACACACACACATATATGAGTATCAAGCTTCTAGAAAAAAATGTCTCTGCAGTATGAGGAATATGGTGAAGTCAAGGACACCATCCCTACCCTGGTGAGATTTGAATGGGCATAGAGAAATGTGCTCTTTCTCTTCAAGACGTGCAACTTGGCCTGCCACTTTCCTTCTCTTTGTTTGTATTCTTGTAGTTGCAAAGGCCAGAAGAATCTCTTAGTATTAATAAAATTTCCGGGAGACTGAGGCAGGCGGATCACCTGAGGTCAGGAGTTCGAGACTAGCCTGACCAACATGGGGAAACCCCGTCTCTACTAAAGATACAAAATTAGATGGACGTAGTGGTGCATGCCTGTAATCCCAGCTACTCGGGAGGCTGAGGCAGGAGAATCACTTGAACACAGGAGGTGGAGGTTGCAGTGAGCTGAGATCGCACCATTGCACTCCAGCCTGGGCAACAAGAGCAAAACTCTGTCTCAAAAAAATAAAAAAAATTTAAAAATTCCTATAGCAAAATAGAGAACTCTACCAGCTTTTTTTTTTTTGGACAGAGTATTTTGTATTTTTAGTAGAGATGGGGTTTCACCGTGTTGGCCAGGCTGGCCTGGAACCTCTGACCTTGTGATCCGACCACCTCGGCCTTCCAAAGTGCTAGGATTACAGGTGTGAGCCACCGCATCTGGCCTCTACTGGCTTTTAACACAGACCATTTTTCACACAGCTGAATTTCGGGATTCAATTATGTCACTGAGTCAGGTCCATCTCTTGGTTAGAATTTCCCTCCTGTAGACTTTACTCTCTGAAAAGCCCTTGTCAGAAAGGTGAAAACCAGCAGAACAGCCAGCCTAATTGTCACAACTTGCATTCAACAACAAAAAATACCTCTTTTTTGGTTCCCTCAGCAATAGTTGTGGGATCGGTTCAGAGGGGCTCTGATTGAGTGGGTTCCATTCCTGAATCAGTCACTATGACTAAGGGAAGGGAGGCTCTGATTGGTCTGGTCTTAGTTAACAGTCAACGAAAGGAGCTGAGGATGTGGTTGACCCCACTCACCAAGCTACAGGGATTGACAATGGGGAGGGGTAAAATTTCCCAAGAGAAAGGAGGGACACTTTTACTTAACTCCAAGAAGAGTGAACCAATACTGGCCAGGCTATGTGAACCAATATCCACATTATCCCATACGGTGAATCTTCTGAATCTCTACGTTCAGAAGAATAAAGGAGACTGAGCAGGCAGAGGGGATGATGAGATCAACCAGGTTGAGGTTGGATACTTGACCAACCTCAGGATCATTTTATCCTAAGGATTAACTGAACCAAGTACTAAGTCGACTGTCCACTTTTCTGCTTATCTTTGTCATATCACAAGTTAGAATTCTTACACATGCTTAGAAGAGCTGCTCCTTACAATGTACACAAGGTTTTGCTACATTATTGTTTAAATGTTGAAACGGGTTTCTTTTTTCATCCCTCATTGCATTTTGGCTTTTCATAGTGTGCAATTTTGCTGCATTTATAGTCATTATGTACTTTGTTTTGGGAGAATGCATTTTGTCATAAAAGCGCTTCACATAGCTAGAGGAATGGTCAGCTTCACGATCTATATCCCAGTAAAACCTGTTTTTTTTTCTCCCTAAAAATATTTAAGATAAGTTGTAAAACTATATGTATAGCAGTTGAAAAAGGAAACTGAAACCAATTTAATTCTTTTAATCAACAAATAATTAATTTGTAAATGACAATATTAGAATGCTATTTTTAAAAGGCTGGATGTATTTCTTTCCCTTTTCTTTTCACAAAGTTGCCATTTAAATCTAGCTTTGTTTGTGATATAATAATGCAGAGCTTGTGCACGAAGTGAGACAAACTAACAGAAAGACTTTTCTCATGAATAGGAAAAATGAATGTTTTTTAATTTAAAGGAAACTGTATTTAAAATTCAATTTTGGAAAATATAATAAAGTCAAATATAAATATTGTGAACAGATGTTTCTTAAGAAGCTTCTGAAATGAATAGTCACCATCTGGAACCATTTACAAGGAGAAGAAGGTAAGCATGCACCTGTTTCTTTCTTTAAAAAGATGCAGTCTCTGTCCTGAATTATAAACAAGTAGGGCAGTTACCATAAAAATGTAATATTCAATTTGCCAAACTGTTTAGAAAAATATTGATAAGAATGTAGATGGTTTAGAAAAGTGTGCTTCTAAAAGGCTTAGTCTGTTTTCAGATTTCTTTGCTTACTTATAATTTTTTAAAGATAAAATTCTTTAAAGTGAATACACATTCTATGTTTTAAAAAAACATACACAAAACCTCGGTAGACACTATCACTGCTGCTGCCACCGCTATCATCCAAGGTATCTATTGGCCCATTATTATATTTTAGATATTCCACAAGAAAAATTGGATTCATATACTCCTTCCAGTTTTGGTAGGCTTATCACATTAGTGGCTCTAATTAATGCCCTCCCTGTATCCACGCCCTTTGCAAAATGGTATCGCAGCAGCTCTCATCAAGAAATGGAGTTTTGGCTGCGTGCGGTGGCTTACAACTGTAAATCTAGCACTTTGGGAGGCCAAGACGGTAAATCTCCTGGGGTCAGGAGTTTGAGACCAGCCTGGGTAACATGGCGAAAACCCATATCTACTAAAAATACAAAAATTAGCCAGGCATGGTGGTGGGCGCCTATAATCCCAGCTGTTTGGGAGGCTGTAGCAGGAGAATCACTTGAACTCAGGGGGCAGAGGTTGCAGTGAGCCAAGATCATACCACTTTATTCCAGCCTGAGAGAATGAGTGAAACTCAATCTCAAAAAAGAAGAGAGAAAGAAAGAAGGCAGGAAGGCAGAAAGGAGGGAGGGAGGGAAGGAAGGAAGGAAGGAAGGAAGGAAGGAAGGAAGGAAGGAAGGAAGGAAGAGAAAGAAAAGAAAGAAGGAAGGAAAGAAAGAAAGAATGAAAGAAAGAGAAACAAAGAAAGAAATGGAGTCTTGTTGCCCATCCTTTGCATCTGGGCTGAACTTGTGACTTGCTTTGGCCAAGAGAATACAGGAGAAGAAACAGCATGCCAATTCCAAGACTAGATCTCAAGAAGTTTTGTGCTTTCTCATTCTCCCTTGTGGAGCCTTGCTACTGCCATGTAAATAAACTTGGGCTATTCTGCTGGAGGATGAAAGATGACACAGGGGAGAGACTTGCAAAGGCCATCTTAGAGCAGCTTATAGCCAGCCAATTCCCCACCATGTAAAAGAGCCAGCCAAGATCAGCAGAGCTGTCTGACTTAGCCCTTTGCCTGCAGCTGGAGGCTTTTAATTTAGGATTGACAGAGGGTGATGATAAAGTTGCTAAAAGATTTTGGGAACTTCTGGCTACTGTCCTTGAATTCTAGGGAGGTAGGCACACTTGCAGGGACACAGTGCCAAAGAAAAGATGCTGGGATTTATAGGCAGATCTTGATTTGCAGATTAGAGACTCTAAATAAACAAAATGGGAACAACTCATGGAGTGTGCATAGAAATACAATTAACTTATTGAGGAGGATAATCTATTTTAAATATTTTAGCATATTATTTTAATTTTTATTTATTTATTTTAGAGACAGGGTTTCACCAGTTTGGCCAGGCTGGTCTTGAACTCCTGACCTCATGATCCACCTGCCTTGACCTCCCAAAGTGCTGAGATTACAGGTGTGAGCCCCCATGCCCACCCATATTTTTAATATAATTGCAAATGAGGCTAATCTCCTTATCAAAACCTACAAGTGAATTCTTATTCAATAGTTAGCCCCACATGCTGTAAGGTCTTTTAAAGTACATAACTAATTTATCTGTAAGTTAATTCTACTTGTTTCCTAGCTAACTCATCTTAATTAGAATAGTTTTACTGGCCAGACATGGTGGCTCATGCCTGTAATTCTAGCACTTTGGGACACCAAGGTGGGTGGATCACCTGAGGTCAGGAGTTCAAGGCTAGCCTGGCCATCATGGTGAAATCCCATCTTTAAAAAAAAAAGAACAGTTTTACCATAACTGAATGAATTGAGTTGTATTAACTTCAGTAAAATGATCTGAAAGCTTTTGAAACAAAATTTCAAAGAGTGAAGCAATGAAAAGTTCCTTTTCATATTGGTGATGATCATGTACTTGTTACTTCCCTGGCATCCATCTTCCAATTTTCCCTTTATCTTCCCTCCACAATGTTCCCCTCACTCCTGGTCGTGTGATTTGGGTGGGAACAACTTTACTCAGATGACAGGGGTGGGCTCTGATTGCCTTATGTCCCATGGCCACCTGTGTTGGTTCTGGGGTGATGTGCTACACAGAGACAAGATTCATGGAGGTGTTTGTTGGCCTTCTGTTGTGGAAAAGCTGGGCAGTTTCCCTGCATGGTGTGAGACCTAGAATTATGGAAGTCATTTTTCTTTTTCTTTCTTTTTTTTTTTTTTTGAGACCGAGTCTCGTTCTGTCACCTAGGCTGGAGTGCAGTGGAATGATCTCGGCTCACTGCAACCTCCACCTCCTGGATTCAAACGATCCTCCCGCCTCAGCCTCCTCAGTAGCTGGGATTATAGGCAGGCACAACCACGCCCAGCTCATTTTTGTCTTTTTAGTAGAGATGGGGTTTCAACATGTTGGCCTGGCAGGCTGGTCTCAAACTCCTGACCTCAGCTGATCCTCCTGCCTAGGCCTTCCAAAGGGCTGGGACTACGGGTGTGAACCACCACACCCGGCCGGAAGTAATTTTTCTTTTTTCTTTTTTTGAGACAGAGTCTCACTCTGTCACCAGGCTGGAATGCAGTGGCGGGATCTTGGCTCACTGCAACCTCCACCTCCCGGGTTAAGCAGTTCTCCTGCCTCAGCCTCCTGAGTAGCTGGGATTACAGGCATGCACCACCACACTGAGCAAAGTTTTGTATTTTTTTTTTTAAAGACCGTGTTTCACCATGTTGGTCAGGCTGGTCTTGAACTCCCGACCTCAGGTGATCCCCCTGCCTTGGCCTCCAAAGTGCTTGGATTACAGGCGTGAGCCACCACGCCCCACCCAAGTTTTGTAGATGGAGTTTCACTGGGCACAGTGGCTCACACCTATAATCCCAGCATTTTGGGAGGCTGAGGTGGACAAATCACTTGAGGTCAGGAGTTCGAAACCAGCTTGGCTAACATAGTGAAACCCTGTCTCTACTAAAAATACAAAAAATTATCTGGGAATGGTGGCATGAGCCTGTAATCCCAGCTACTCGGGAGGCTGAGACAGGAGAATTGCTTGAACCCGGGAGGCGAAGGTTGCAGCCAGGCGAGATCATGCCATTGCATTCCAGTCTGGGCAACAAGAGTGAAACTCCATCTCAAAAAAAAAAAAAGAGAGAGAGAGAAAGAGTTTCATCAAGTGGCCAGGATGGTCTTGATCTCTTGACCTCATCATGATCCACCTGCCTCAGCCTCCCAAAGTACTGGGATTATGGGTGTGAACCACCATGCCCAGCAGGAAGTCATTTTTCTATAAGCAGAGGAGATCCTAGAGTTGCCAGACAGCCACAAAGTGGAGTCTAAGGGTAAAGCCGGACTATGAAAGGCAGAAAAGAAACATATAGGAAAAAAATGGGTCCTAGGAAACATTATTAGAGCAGCTGGATACAACCTTGCCTGAAGTTAACATTGCCTCTGCAGTTTTCACTGATGTGACCAATAAATTTCTATTATTATTTAAACCAAATTGAGTTGTTTTCCTCAGGTGCAACTGAAAGATCACTGAAACAATCTGTACCTCTTAGTTTCCAGCTTTGCCTCAAGCACCCTAGTTCCGGCCCTCTTTCTTCTTGCCTGGACTACTGCACTTTCTTAACTACATGCCCTATTTCACATCTGTACCTTTGACCTATACTTCCCTACTGGGTTAATATCTCTTAAGCACATCTACAATCATATCCCCTTGCTCAAACACCTTCAGTGGGTCTCCAGTGCTAAAAACAAACATCTTTTGACATTCCAGGCCCACCTCCGTGTGTCCCAGGCATTCTCCTTAAGGTTGCCCATGATCTCCATTCAATGCTAGTAAGTCAGAAGATAATCTTTTCACTTTTTCTTATTTGACAGCTCATTAGTGCTTAGCATTGTTGATGGCTGTCTACCAAGGCAGTCTCTTCCCTGGTGTCTGTAATACAGCTCTCAGATTGTTCTTCTGTACTAAATCATTAAATGTTGGACTTTTTCAGTTTTCTATTCCAGTATTGTTGTTCTCTTCTGAGTTCACACATCATATTTTCTGGACATCTCTCATCTACTCCTGTGACTTAAAATACCCCCTTTTTTGGGTAATAAGAGACTTCTCTGAGCTAAAAGAACACGTTCTAACCCAATGCAAAGGAACTAAGAACCTTGAAAAAAGATTTGACGAAATGCTAATGAGAATAAACAACTTAGGAATATAAGTGAATTGATGGAACTGAAAAACACAACACAAGAACTTCACGAAGCATGCACAAGTTTCAACAGCCGAATTGACCAAGCAGAAGAAAGGATTTCAGAGGTCGAAGATCAACTCAATGAAATAAAACGAGAAGGCAAGACTAGAGAAAAAAGGGTAACAAGGAATGAACAAAATCTTCAAGAAATATGGGACTATGTGAAAAGACCTAATCTACGTTTGCTAGGTGTACCTGAATGTGACGAAGAGAATGAATCCAAGCTGGAAAATACTCTTCAGGATATTATCCAGGAAAACTTCCCCAACCTAGCAAGGCAGGCCAATATTCAAGTCCAGGAAATACAGAGAACACCACAAAGATATTCCTCAAGAAGACCAACCCCAAGACACATAATCGTCAGATTCACCAGGATTGAAATGAAGGAGAAAATGCTAAGGGCAGCCAGAGAGAAGGGTCGAGTTACCCACAAAGGGAAGCCCATCAGACTCACAGCAGAACTCTCAGCAGAAACCCTACAAGCCAGAAGAGAGTGGGGGCCAGTATCCAACATCCTTAAAGAAAAGAAGTTTCAACCCAGAATTTCATATCCAGCCAAACTAAGCTTCATAAGTGAAGGAAAAAATAAAATCCTTTATGAACAAGCAAATACTCAGAGATTTCATCACCACCAGGCCTGCTTTACAAGAGCTCCTGAAAGAGGCACTAAACATAGAAAGAAACAACCAGTACCAGCCACTCCAAAAACATACCAAATGGTAAAGAGCATCGACACAATGAAGACACTGCATCAACTAACGGGCAAAGCAGCCAGCTAGCATCAAAATGGCAGGATCAAATTCACACATAACAATATTAACCCTAAATGTAAATGGACTAAATGCCCCAATCAAAAGACACAGACTGGCAAATTGGATAAAAAGCCAAAACCCATCTGTGTGCTGTATCCAGGAAACACATCTCACATGCAAGGATACACAAAGGCTCAAAATAAAGGGATGGAGGAAGATTTACCAAGCAATGGAGAGCAAAAAAAAAGCAGGAGTTGCAATTCTCGTCTCTGTTAAAATAGACTTCAAACCAACAAAGATCAAAAGAAACAAAGAAGGACATTACATAATGGTAAAAGGATCAATGTAACAAGAAGAGCTGACGATCCTAAATATATATGCACCCAATACAGGAGCACCCAGACACATAAAGCAAGTTCTTAATGACTTAAAAAGAGACTTAGACTCCCACACAATAATAGTGGGAGACTTTAACACCCCATTGTCAATATTAGACAGATCAATGAGACAGAAAATTAACAAGGATATCCAGGACTTGAATTCAGACCTGGACCAAGCAAACCTAATAGACATTTTCAGAACTCTCCACCCCAAATCTACAGAATATACATTCTTCTCAGCACCACATCACATCTACTCTAAAATTGACCACATAATTGGAAGTAAATCACTCCTCAGCAAATGCAAAAGAACGGAAATCATAACAAATAGTCTCTCAGACTACAGCGCAATCAAGTTAGAATTCAGAATTCAGAAACTAACTCAGAACCGCACAGCTTCATGGAAATTGAACAACTGGCTCTTGAATATTGACTGGATAAACAATGAAATGAAGGCAGAAATAAAGATGTTCTTCGAAACCAAGGAGAACGAAGACACAATGTACCAGAATCTCTGGGACACATGTAAAGCAGTGACTAGAGGAAAATATATAGCAATAAATGCCCACATGAGAAACAAGGAGAGATCTAAAATCGACACCATATCGTCAAAATTGAAAGAGCTAGAGGAGCAAGATCAAAAAAACTCAAAAGCTAGCGGAAGACAAGTAACTAAGATCAGAGCAGAACTGAAGGAGACAGAGACACAAAAAAAACCCTTCAAAAAAATCAATAAATCCAGGAACTGGTTTTTCGAAAAGATCAACAAAATAGCCCATTAGCCAGATTAATAAAAAAGAAAAGGAGAATAATCAAATAGATGCAATAAAAAACGACAAAGGGGATATCACCACAGAGTCCACAGAAATACAAATCATCATCAGAGATGACTACAAACAACTCTATGCATATAAACTAGTAAACCTGGAAGAAATGGATAAATTCCTGGACACTTACCTCCTCCCAAGCCTAAACCAGGAAGAAGCCGAAACCCCGAATAGACCAATAACAAGGTCTGAAGTCAAGGCAGCAATTAAAAGCCTACCACCCAAAAAAGGCCCAGGTCCAGATGGGTTCACAGCCGAATTCTACCAGACATACAAAGAGGATCTGGTACCGTTCCTTCTGAAACTATTCCAAACAACCCAAAAAGAGGGAATCCTTCCCAAATCATTTTATGAGATCAACATCATTCTGATACCAAAACCTAGCAGAGACTCAGCAAGAAAAGAAAACTTCAGGCCAATATCCATGATGAACATAGGTGCAAAAATCTTCAATGAAATACTGGCAAACCGATTGCAACAGCACATCAAAAAGCTTATCCACCATGATCAAGTAGGCTTCATCCTGGGGATGTAAGTCTGGTTCAACGTATGCAAGTCTATAAACATAATTCACCACAAAAACAGAAACAAAGACAAAAACCACAAGATTATCTCAATTGATGCAGAGAAGGCCTTTGACAAAATTCAACAGCCCTTTATGCTAAAAACCCTCAATAAACTAGGTATTGATGGAATGTATCTCAAAATAATAAAAGCTATTTACGACAAACCAACAGCCAATATCATACTGAATGGGCAAAAACTAGAAGCATTCCCTTTGAAATCTGGCACTAGACAAGTTTGCCCTCTCTTACCACTCCTATTCAATATAGTATTGGAAGTTCTAGCCAGAGCAATCAGGCAAGAAAAAGAAATAAAGGGTATTCAAATAGGAAAGGAGGAAGTCAAATTGTCTCTATTTGCAGACGACATGATTGTATACTTACAAGACCCCATCGTCTCTGCCCAAAATCTCCTGAAACTGATAAGCAACTTCTGCAAAGTCTCAGGATACAAAATCAATGTGCAGAAATCACAAGCATTCCTATACACCAATAACAGTCTTAGAGCCAAATCAAGAACGAACTGCCATTCACAATTGCTACAAAGAGAATAAAATACCTAGGAATACAACTAACAAAGGACGTAAAGGACCTCTTCAAGGAGAACTACAAACCACTGCTCAACGAAATAAGAGAGGACACAAACAGACGGAGAAACATTCCATGTTCATGGTTAGGAAGAATCAATATAGTGAAAATGGCCATACTGCCCAAAGTAATTTACAGATTCAATGCTATCCCCATCAAGCTACCAATGACCTTCTTCACAGAACTGGAAAAAACCACCTTAAACTTCATATGGAACCAAAAGAGAGCCCGCATAGCCAAGTCAATTCTAAGCAAAAAGAACAAAGCGGGAGGCGTCACACGACCAGACTTCAAACTATACTACAAGGCTACAGTAATCAAAACAGCATAGTACTGGTACCAACACAGAGATATAGACCAATGGAACAGGACAGAGGCCTCGGAGGCAACACCACACATCTACAACCATCTGATCTTTGACAAACCTGACAAAAACAAGCAATGGCGAAAGAAGTCCCTGTTTAATAAATGGTGTTAGGAAAACTGGCTAGCCATGTGCAGAAAACAGAAACTGGACCCCTTTCTGACACCTTACACTAAAATTAACTCCAGTTGTATTAAAGACTTAAATATAAGACCTAACATCATAAAAACCCTAAAAGAAAACCTAGGCAAAATCATTCTGGACATAGGTGTAGGCAAGGACTTCATGATCAAAACACCAAAAGCATTGGCAACAAAAGCCAAAATAGACAAATGGGACCTAATCAAACTCCACAGCTTCTGCACATAAAAAGAAACAGTAATTACAGTGAATTGGCAACCAACTGAATGGGAAAAATTTTTTGCAATCTACCCATCTGACAAAGGGCTGATATCCAGAATCTACAAAGAACTAAAACAGATTTACAAGAAAAAAACAAATAAGCCCATTCAAAAGTGGGTAAAGGATATGAACAGACACTTTACAAAAGAAGACATACATGAGGCCAATAAACATATGGAAAAATGCTCATCATCACTAGTCATTAGAGAAATGCAAATCAAAACTACATCGAGATACCATCTCACACCAGTTAGAATGGTGATCGTTAAAAAATCTGGAGACAACAGATGCTGGAGCGAATGTAGAGAAATAGAAACACTTTTACACTGTTGGTGGGAGTGTAAATTAGTTCAACCATTGTGGAAGACAGTGTGGCGATTCCTCAAGGACCTAGAAATAGAAATTCCATTTGACCCAGCAGTTCCATTACTGGGTATATATCCAAAGGATTATAAATCGTTCTACTATAAGGACACATGCACACGAATGTTCATTGCAGCACTGTTTACAATAGCAAAGACCTGGAACCAACCCAAATGCCCATCGATGATAGACTGGACAGGGAAAATGTGGCACATATACACCATGGAATATTATGCAGCCATAAAAAACGTTGAGTTCATGTCCTTTGTAGAGACATGGATGAACCTGGAAACCATCATTCTCAGCAAACTTACACAAGAAAAGAAAATCAAACACCGCATGTTCTCACTCATAGGCGGGTGTTGAACAATGAGAACACATGGA
>PVKP010036592.1:0-22346 GCA_004027715.1 Plecturocebus donacophilus | reverse complement strand
AGGGAGCGAGGCCGGAGAGGCTGCGGCGCGTGGCCTGAGGCGGAGAGCCGGGCTGCGGGGGTCCGGGCCAGGCCAGGCGCCGGCCAGACCCGCCTCGCCGGCAAGAGCAGCCCGGCTTCCTCCTCCGTCGGTGGGCGGGGGAGGGGGAGGGGGCCCGTGGCCGCGGGCCGGGGGGGAAGGTGGTCCTGATCCGTCTCCCTGTGCCACCGCCGCAAAGCTGATCCCGGCCTCCTGCGGAGACGCCCGGGAGCCGTCCTCAGTCCTGACGCGACCCCCCCCGGTAGCTGGGCCGTGGCCTGGTCTAGCGGGTCGCTTTCCTCCCAAGGAGCAGCCGGCGGAGCTGGGGTGCAGGAAAGCGAGGAGGCGACCCAGAAGGATGCCGCCGCCGCCGCCGCCGCTGCAGGGCCCGGGGTTCCTGTAGGGCACAAGGCCTCCCTCACCAGGGTAAGGGGCTGGCGATCAACCTGGACGCCTGGGACCCTGGGACCCTGGGAGCAAGCATCCCAGAGCCGAGCCGGCGACGGCGCGCCCACCGCCTGGAGAGGAGCCTGGGCCCGGGGCGGCGTGCGGGGCGGCGGTAGCCGGCTTGGCCTATCTGAGCCCCCGGCCTGGGAGCGGCTGCTTTAGGCGTCAAGTTGAGTGGCGTATGTGGGTCCTCTGGGGGAAAAGGTGAGAAGTGGAGTCGGACTTTCTCCCCTCGGTAGGGGCTAAGCTGGGACCCGCACAAACTCCCAGACACATGCCCAGAAGCAAGTCCCTCCCTCCCGTCCTCGCAGGGGCAAAGAGACCCTGTCCCGGTGGAAGTGGGGAATCCCAGTCCGGTACAAAAAGCGGAGGCCGTGGCGCAGAGAGGAGGCGCAGTTTTCCCGGGCCCAGCCCAAGGGTTACGGACCCAGGGCCCGGAGATGCTCGCAGCCGGCGCCACCCACCCGAGCCAGGCGACCGGCGCGTCCAGGCGAGCTCCGCGGGGCCGAGGTGTCTGGAGAAGCGGCCCCGGGTGCCTGCGCGCTGCCCGCCCAGGGCAACCAGCAAAGCCGAGCCCCAGCGTTGAAGTCCTAAAGTTACTAATCCCGCGCAGGGGGAGACAGCGTGCCTCGGGCCACCGGGGGCGGTCATTTGAGCGTGTTTACTTAAAGACTTTGCAAGAAGAGAGCGCGCGAAATAGTCGGATTTCCAGCGAGGCAGCAAATATTTGCAGGCGGGAGAGAGAAGCCGAGCAAGCCGCGCCGCTGAGTCCCGGCGCCGGCCTGGGCGGACCCGGCCGCGCAGTTAAAGACAGAAGAGGAGCCGGGAATCTGCGGGGCTGGGGGGCGGGGAGCGACACCAAAGGCCAGAAACTGGAGCCGGGCCCCAGACCCCCGCGAGCGGGCCCTGGGGGAGGAGAAGTCCCTTCCCATTCCAGCTCGATCAATCTTGCTGGGCTGCGATCGGTCAATAAAACCGGTGTGAAGCGGCCGCTGTCGCTGTGAGTCTGGGAAGGTGGTGGAGGCCAAAGGTGTCGAGGCCGGCGCCAGCTCCCAGCCCAGCTGGGTCCGCGGGTCCGCGGTCGGCAAGCCGCAGGCCTGGGGCCGGAGCGTTGCAGGGAGCCTAGCGCGGCCCGGCGGGGCCTTTCATTGGGTGTCTATTTTAATAGAGGCCATTGTTCGAGCAATTAGCGAAGGACAATAACCGCCCAGAGGCGTTTAATTCGATTCCGGGCGCCCGCCGCAGTCCGCACCCGGGCGCTCTGGAAGAGCGGCCCAGGCTGCCTGCAAGGGAGGGTCCGCGTGGGGGGGCGCCGGCTCCTTTCCTTGCTGGTTTTGCCTTCGGTGTGGGAATTGGAAAGGGCGACGGGGGCAAGATGAAAGCCTGGCTAGGGCAACCTGAGCCAGGCCAGGGCAGGAAACCTGTCCCCGGACTCGCTAGCCCACGCCGGGCGCCCCTGGGACCGCCGCGCGTTTCGCGGCGCGCGTTCAGCTGTGGCTGCCGCGCGGGTCCCCAGCGCCTGTTCAAACGAGAAGCCGGAGGACGGGGCCGTGAAAACTGGCCTCTTTCCTCCTTGGCCCCGGGTCCCCATTTCAGTCACCCGAAACATCCAAATTTCCTTCCCTATGGCGGGAGGAGGAGCAAAAGAGAGACCCCGGGTAGTGGCGCGCGCACACCTCCCTCTCCAACCCAGCCAGCCTCACTGCCCCCTCCTCCGCCTCGGCCCCTGGATTAGGTTACCCTGGCCGAGCGAGGGTTTTTACTGGATAGGAGAATAGCACAGGTAAAGCTGTATAAACAGCTCGCCGGCTGCCGGGCGAGAGGGTTACGCCGGGGACACGGCTCCAGGCGCCACTGCGGGCCCCGGCACGCGGGCCACACGGCGGGGAGGCCGCTGCGTCACGGCGCCACGGACCGCGCAGGTTAAATACATATTATCTGTGCATCTCCCACCCAGGCCCCCGTTTTCTTTCCCTTGCGAGCAGGGAGCAAGATCTAAACGGGAGAAGGCAGCCGGGTCGTGGGCAGTGCTGGTTGAGGATGCCGGCCCGGCAAGGCTAGGCCTTTTCAAACAAAACCCAGTGAGCTGGGAACTTCGGGGAAACCAGAGAAAGAGGGACCCTAAAACTCACTGACAACGGGAACACGATGGAGGCGGGCGCGTCCAAGCGGCAGCTCTCCTCGAAGCTCCCACGCCCACGCGTCCCGGGCCTGGGGTCTACCTTCCTGGGGAAACGAGCCATTGCTTTGGGGGGGTATGTGGTTTGATTTACCCTTTTGTGTTTTTTTCTTTATTTCTTTGCTTTCTTTCTTTTTTTTTTTCTGTTTGTTCGTTTTGCTTATTCGTCTATCATCGTTTAAAATTCGGAAGGAAAGCAGCCCAGGCCAAGAGGAGCCGCGAGCCGTGGGGAGAGTCAAAAAAGAGGAGATGCGCTAGATCACCGCCCCCTCGCACTCCGCCCTTCGCCAGGCCTCGGCCTTACGTCGAGGGATCCTGACCCTCCTCCCACAGCCACTACCACCTTTTCCCCGGTTAAGAAAACCCCTGATTGTTGCAAGATAAAAATTGGGTAGGTAGGGGTGCAGCGGAAAGAGGGAGAAGACAGGGGATTTCTGCTTTCGAGTTTAACAATGCACACGTGAGGGGGGCGTCAGTTGGGGGGAGCCCCGGGTTGGGTAGGAGAGAAAGAACTCCCCTTGAGGGTGAGAGGAAAGGAATTGGAGTCACCCTGGAGGAAAGGTGCTCTTTGCGGCTCTCTCCCTTCCTCCTGGCCTTGGCAGGCTGGGGGAGAGGTGGGTGCCACCAGAGGAAAAGAAGGGACGGAGGCAGCGGAGCCGGCAGCCCTGGGTCTCCCCAGCTTTGGGAAGCTTACCCTGCCCCCAGCGGCATCAGTGACTCTTAGCCAGGGGCTTGCAACTTTTAGACCCGGCCTCTCCTTCCTCCCAGGGGACCCCTCAGCCGCACCGCTACAGCACCCAGGACTCCAGACCCTGCACCAAGGAAAGGCTGCAGCCGGGCAGAAATTCACCCATTTCAAGGCTTGGCCCACCAGGCCTTAGTATTGCCGGGTGAGGTGGGGTGCACGTGGGGCTCAGGCCGGCCCGTCCGAGTCACCTGCTTCAGTCCCCCGGCCTGGCGCGGTCACGCACCACCTCGCAGCCACCCAGCTTCCAGCCCTGGCCTCAGCCGAGTCTCCTCGGGCTGCTTCAGTCTGGCGTTTTGGGAGGAGAAGGAGGGTTTTATCTGGGAACTGTTGTGTTTCGACTCCTCTAGATTAGCCTAGGAACTGGAGTGCGATTGTAGTGGGACAATTGGGCAGGGGGAGTGTTCACAGCAGGGGCAGGAAAAGAGGGGGAGGTGGACTCCGTTCAGATCCAGGAGACAGTCGAGGCGGGCTTTTAAAAGCACAAACCGTTTGTGCCTTCCTTTGGACGCGTTGGAGACCCCTGGTAAAATCCGTAACTGCCTGGCTCAGAGGTGCAAAGGAGGAGGTTTGGCGTGCGCAGGCTTCTCCCGGCCTCCCTTGGTCCCGGGCTCCCTTGGTGGTGGCGGGCTGCCCCCTTCCCGCGGGCTCTCCCTGCCGGCAGCTCAGTTCTAGGCCGCTTTCCACCTCGTGGACCCCAAGCAATTTGTTTTATAAAACAAAACAGCAACCAGACGCCTGTGCCTGTTCTTCACTAGCGCCAGCAGACCCGCAGCCACGGACGCCCAGTGGACCTCAGCAGGGACGCCTTGGGCAACTGCTTCACCTCTGCACCCTCAGCTCCAGTCAGCCAGCAGCCAAAGCAAAAGGGGGGTTCCTCAGTTCGTTCCCTCCAAGGCTGCAGAGCCTCTCTGGCTATTCCAGCCATTAAGAAAAAAAAAGAGGCGATGGGAAAGATTTGGTCTGCACACAAAGACATACCGGGAGAAGAATGCACATTTCTGTGCAAAATGGCTCAGCCACCAAGAATGAGACGTCCCTTCAGTGCAGCCTAGAAATAGTTAAAAATAACCCAGTGCTAGAGGACAGAAGTGGCTTTGGGATCTGCCCCACACACCTTATCCGGATCTCTAATTTCCTGCCACCTCCGTGGTTCCAGGACACACACTGCTTTAACCACCGGAAGAGGGGTTCTCAGCCGCCTGGCTCCCATGGACCGGCCGGTTCCCCAGGCACTCTGTGTGGTCCAGGGCAGCTGGACACCCCAACAGAAACCCTACCAAAGAATGCTCAGGGATGCCCACCCCTATCCCTCCTCTGCACCCCCGACTGTCCCCATCTCATTTATCTTCTGCAAGAAGGCAGGGTGCAAATGTCAAATAAAGAAAACTGTAGCTTCCCAGATCTCCCTGCTTTTGGTGGGGACAGAACAGCCCCCGTGCTGGGCTGGCAGCCACCTCTTGTGCAGAGCGGAGGACAGGCCCAGGCATTGCAGCCACATTCTGCATCCTCCAAGCCTTGCAGCTTCTAGGGCCAGGGACCTTGGGCTTGTCCGGGCAGCTGGCTGGAAGCTGGAAGCGGGAAGCAGGATCTCCTGCTTGATGCCACCGAGAGACTCCATAATCAGACCCCCTACCTGGCGACCTGACACTCAGTGAGGTCTTGGTCTGAACTGACACCATGCCCCGACTAGGTTCAAATGGATAGAAAATAATTCCATTCTTCTGAATGGCACAAACATGTCATGGTAAGCCCCAGCCACACGCACACACTACCAGCCATTTGGGCCCCCCAGCATCTCATTTACAGACACCTGGATGGACTCAACCAGCCTGGCTAGACCCCCAGCCCACCCACGCCACGGCCACTACCTTCTCTGCAGCAGCCGCTAAGCAGAGGATGCTTCAGGAGATGCTGCTTCACCATGTGTCCCATTTAAATTGTTAATCTCCATCTGCGACCCCGCGTCCCAGCGAGCATGGACAATGGGGAGGAGAGAAAGACCAAATAATATGGGACCCAAACCCAGGGAGATGCCGAGGCGATGGACTCACTTCCACCCCTGGCCTTGCCAGAATCATCCGCGTCAGTTTCTTCAGGCACCCTGTTGGGATCCGGGAGAAAGAAAAGGCGTGTGTGATAGCAACTGTCCTGCCCAGATGCACTCCGCTTCCCTGACGTTTTAACAGTGTCTTCAAGGGGGAACGGCCGCTGAGGGACCTTTTGGAGGTCTCCTGGTCTGATGTCCCAGGAGTTACGTCCAAATCTTGTCCTCTCTGCCCCTTCTGCTTTGGATGCCCCTGGGCACCCTGTGGGGAGGCTGCGGTTTTCTCACCCACCTCAGGGTGCTCCTGGAAGCAAAGAAGCCTCCCGACCCCTAGCTTCCTTCGGGTGTGCCAGATGCAGACACATCTGGGTTCCAACTTTATCTGACAGCGGACAGCTGTTTCTTTAATCATATGCAGAGACAATGAGCCTCAACACACACTTTTAAACAGAGGAAAATAAACAGAAATGACACTGCAGCCACCTTCAGGAGAAGGCTTCTGGGCTCAGGGTTGCTTTCCCCAATCCTCGACCCTCCTTGCAGTGGGAAATCTGTGTCCGGCCCTTTCCAAGCATTCCCACCGGCTCTCATTTTTCCGTCGGGTTTTCCTTCACATCCCTACTTCTACCAGCTCTCTCCTGCAAACGAGGACAGCTACACACTCACACACCATACTCGCCCAAGGTCACCACAGGAACCCAGAGACTTCCAGCGACCAAAAAGAGAACAATAAGAACTGGGTCCTAGTTTAGGTTCTCTCAGAGGCAGTCCACCCTTTGGAGAGGAGCCCTCCTCCTAATTCTCTCCACGTGGAGCGGGGAGGGGGCGTGCGGAGTTAGAGGGAAGAGAGTGATGTTCACTGACCTGGGCAGCTCGCTCCCGAGGGCCAGCTGGTTCTTATTTTTTTTTCCTGACTCGCCGGAGATCTGAAGGCAGAAATGAAGGCAGAGCTCGCCACTGTGGCGGCCGCTGCCGTCCTGGCCGCTGGAACTGCGCACCGCGTCTCAGGCGGCTTCCAGCCAGAGGTCCAAACCCGGCGACGTGCGTCCTTCCTGGGAGCCCCCTCCCCTCCGCCTTCCCGGCTCCCTGCAGAGAGCGGAGCGCTTCCGGGTTGAGAAGAGGGAAGGGAGGGAGGGAAGGAGAAAGGGCGAGGGAGTGAATTTCACCCCCTTTTGCCAACAGGCAAACAGCACCTCGGTGGGGGGTGTGAGGCTGACGGAGCTGGGGGTGGGGAAAGGCGGCCTGAAACGTGAGCGGCCCCTGGCGCCTGCACAGTCCGCCGTCTTCTGGAAGGGTTGAAGTTAACACGACACTTGTCATCAGAAGTGTGGACTGGGTCATCACCATAGGCGCAAACCCATGCGTGGTATTTTCCTTCCACTTCGGGGAGCACTGGGGACCCGGGGGAGCTTGTCGGGGTCCGGCCAGTGGCAACCCACAGCAGCGCCCCGGAGCCAGGGTCTCGCCCTCCGGCTTTCCCTCTCCCTTCCCACTGTTTCTCCTGTTTTTCTCTACCTGATGCCTCCAAGACGCCCCCATTGTACCTTCATCTCTCCTGAGCCGTAGCTGCCCCGCAAAGTTAGCAGGTGCAGGGTGCGGGGTGACTTGGCTGACACCCCCGGCCCTCCTCCAAGTGGACATAAGAATATTGGGAGATGGGGTATCCTTGCGCACACATACTAGAGGTTTGGGGGGATTCTCTAGGGGTCTCAATTCTTTTTAAGAAGACTTCGAGGGAAAATCTACCTTCTAGGAGAGTGAGATAAGAAAGCAGGAATCAGGGGTCGCGCTGGAGATACAACGTCTGAAGGAAAACGATCCGGTTCCGCCACCCACAGGCCCAGGTGAACCCCAGCCCTCCCTGCAAAGCCGCCTCTCTGGTACCATCCCCACCCCTGCTGGTGGGGAGATCAAAATAATCCGCGGAAAGAGAATCTGTCATGAATAAATGTCGGCAAGAGTAAAATGAAACTCCATAAACATTGGGGTAGAAAGGCCAGAGTCCATCTGTTTTGACAGGTAGAGCTTTCCCTTCACAATATTTATGCAACAAGGATATGGAGACTGACTTTAAAAATAAATAAATCTTTGGGGAGAAATAAAACAAAATGTATCTGTGGCTGGGCCAGGAAGTCGAGAGGTTTCTTGTGCCCCGGCCGGCTGCGTAGGAAGGAGTTGCTCTTTTCCTGGGGCAAAGGGTCTGGGGGCGGCCGTTTCCCGGCGGGGAGGCCGGGGAGAACTGGGGTGTGGACAGAGCTGGAGGTGAGGTGAGGACTAAGCGGCGTGGACAAGGGGTGCAGAGAGCAGCTGCGCGTGATGCCCGGGCTGGGGGTCACGACAGGAGCCGGGCAGCAGCTCTGCGCGGTGGGCCATCCCGCCCTCTCCGCTGGATGTGTGGCCTGCTTCCAGCAGCCGGACCCCCAAACCAGCCCCCCAGGCGCACCCCAGCCTGCTCCCCAACCCACGTGCGCCCTCGCCACTCCCTGGGGCGGGTTTAGGCCGAGAGTCCAGGGAGAGGGACCTAGGATTTGCCAGGCTGGACAGGTCCCTTTGCCCTCTGGGGAGCCCCGAAATACTCCCCCTGCACCCCCCGGCGTCACGAATGCAGCCCCTCCTCCACCCTCCTGCCCGGTCCCTCCCGCCTTCGCCACGTTCCAGGCGCGTTTCGAGGACACAGCGAAGGCCATCTCTCCACAGCCACCACCCAACCTGTTGCCCTGACGAACGGGGTCGGGGTGGCCGAGGGGCTCCCTGGCTGTCCTAGGAAGGCCCCTGCTGCTGGGAAGACAAGTGTCGCTGGCATTGCGGACCCCCGGAGGGTCCCGACGCCGCCTCCTTCAGTCTCGCGCGCTGCTACCCCGTGGGGACTAAGGCGGGGACCCAGGGAGGGGGGATCGGTCACCAAGGCCGCGACAGGTGTCTCCTTAGCCCGGGCATTCACTGTACCCCAACTCCCCGTCCACTAGGCCGGAGGGGCCACTTGCGTCTTCCTCCAAGTTCCCCTCTCCGGCTTTCCATCCCATTCTCCTTCTTTCCCCGCCGCAGGCTGGCCTCCCACGGGAAAGTCCTTTTCCCTTAGACCCTGGAGCCCGCAACAGCACCCTCTGAGACCCAGGGCAAGCTCTCCCGTTCCTCCTCCCTCCCCGGCCACCCGGGCCCTGCGCCTCGGCGACCCTCTCTCCGCCTGTTTCCCGTCGGTCTAGCGGCCTCGCTCCCCGTTCCTTTACTGCGGACGCGGGCACTTGCTTTCCTCGGGTCTAAAGTGGCTCCTTGGTGAGGGGCTGTGAACTCTGATTGTCTGCACACCTCTCTCCATCACCCCAATTCTACCTTTAAGGGAAGGTGTCCTGATGGAAGGCAATTTGGCTGCCAAAGAGATTCAGGCTTTCAAAAGAAAATCCAAAGGGCTTAATAAAAATACAACTGTTTTCCAATGGAAGAGTCAGCGGCAAATGCTGCCAGCTGGGCGTTTCTTGCTGTCTTGATGGGCTTAGGGTGGAAATCCTGCTGATGAGAGCGAGGTATTCCAGAGAGTTGGGGCAGGTTTGAGGGTGCGGAGGAAGTGGCCGGGGGAAAGGAGAGAATTTATTCTGAGAAGGAAGCACAGGGAGGGAAATACTCCTGGTCAGTCACTTGGTAGGACGTCCTGGGCAGTAGGGCTGAAGATTTATTTCTGATGAGTGGACATTGGGCCAGGCACACAGCAAAGATACTGCTTTAATGAAGCCCCAAGTCGCTTCCTGAATTTTAAAAGCGCCACTCTGGCTCACTGATTCGTGGCTCCGGTTTCTGTGCGTGTAAAGATACTTGGGGGTGACAGAGGGCGAGAAAAGAAGAGAATGACATTCTGTATTCAGGGACAACTGTCTATAGCTTATACACTACGTGGCAGGCGAACCCAGTTGCTCAGAGCCTGCCTAACCTAACGTGCCTGAGGAGACCGGGTGGCTTTGTCTGAGATTTGAAGACTTTCCGGAGGGAACCTTTTCATTGAAAAGTTTTTGAGTGGGGTGCAAGCCTGGAGTCCCAGCCCCGGCCTGGACCCACTCACAGCCACACACAGACATGAGCACCCACCAGCAGTGGGTGCTCACACATCATGATCCTGCACCCTAATCAGGCCTCCCTGGCTCCATTTACCCTCTCTGAAGCACCTACCACCCTTTCAGCCCTTTGTGGATTCAGAGCTGAACCAGCTAGAGAGATGGACCAGAACCCTGGGCCTGGAGACAGAGCCTCGTTCTGGGACTCTTCCTAAAGGCAAATGCCTCATCCTGATTGGCACTGGCACCAGCCACTTTCAGTCCGGTGGTGCATCCTGCAAGTTTCATGAGACCACATTCCTATAAGCAAAGGCATTTGATTGGCTTTTAAATATAAAGAGAAGTCACCCAACATGTGAAGGTAGAAGATGGATCAGTAAATGACCGATAGGTAATAAAAACAGTGTATCTGGATCTCCACGATGGGCACGTAGATATGAAGTTCACCTGTTGGATAAAGAAAAAGGAGATCCCGTAGGAAGAGGCAATCACTGGCAGAACCTCCAATTTTCCTAAGAACGTGTGGCCACATGGGGTAGTTCTGTGTAGAGCTACAGAACCAATGTATTTATTCCTCCAGGTTCCAACATCTTTTTCTTTTCCCTAAAACACATAATATTTTTCTTTCTGCCCATCAGTGTTCGGTACCACCCTCCCTTTTCAACTGTTCTATCTTCCTACAAATAGATTGGTTTAGTTCTTTAAAGTGCACTCTGCCTCATGACAACACACACCAGCGGGTTTGAAAGTTCTAATCTTCCAGTTCCACTCGTTGAGATTTAATTTTATTATAAATATGCGTGGGGGTAGGAATTGAGAGGGCATAAAGGAGGTATCATATGGGAACAACCCAGTTTTCTGCTGCTTCTTATAAAAGAACATTTTTGTTAAACTCAACTTTCAGGACCGTGACTACAGCTACATTTCCGGGACCAAGAACTGCAGCCTGGGTAGGCTGAGTGGGTGGTGGGGGCCTGGGTGGTCTGGAACTATGGACAATGCAAATGAAAGTTTAAAAAGCAGTGACTGGAAATTAAAAAGAAAGAAAGAAAGAAAATCAGACCTATTCCACCCAGGCGCCCTAAATAAATAGCCCCGTTTGCAAATTCCTATCAATTATTACGTGATGGGAAAAAATCCTATCTGAAAATAAAGCACGTGGACGTGGAGAATTTTAATTAAATCTTACTGTGGATATAATAACATGGAAGTGATTTTTCATTCGGCGCTTGCCTGCTCACCAGTGTTTTATGGCGTTTTCTTGCCTCTGACTTTATTTTAAAATATTAGACGAGGTGGAGAATTATAAACGACTCTTTCCTTATCTGTGCTGCTCACATATCCAGGATCAGAGGAGCTGATTAAGAAAGAAGTCAGAGGCAACGTTGGATTCATAATGATTTGGAATAATGAATCCTTATCTCTGCTTTCCAGATTATCTGCCTTTCAGCTCCCAATGTTTTGTTACATGGGATAATTTATTGCATCTAATACATCACAATGAATCTGATGGTAGAAAGTGATGGCCCATGTTGTGAAAAGGGGGCCCTTATTTTTTATCCTGGGGCAATGAAACTGCTTTTTGCAGTTTTTAATTGGGAAAATATAAGGTAGATCTGATAAAAAAAAAAAAAAAAAAAAAAAAAAAGAGCTGGGTATAATCTTGCCTGCTCGCGCTTTACCACGTTGCTCTTTAATTAGTGTGTCAATTTCAGGCTGAAATTAACAAGATCGACCCGAAACCAGTGCTTAGTTTCTCCCCAGCGTGGAGATCCTAATTTTTAACATGATTTATTTTTATGAAAAAGGAGATAATTAATCATAAACACTGACTAAAGCACAGGGCCAAGTTAAGATAAAATGCCATTTGCATCTTTATATAGAAAGATACCAATAATGTTAATTTCTCTGAGATTTTCTCTCTCCTCATCAGAGCTCACCCCCACCAAAACTCCCACCTTAACTCCTGCCCACTCCAGCCCCATTCCAAGTAAACAAGAAGAAAAAAATCAATTTCTGATTTCTCTCCATATTTATTGCTCTCTTTTATAAAAGTATGCACATGTGTGTGTGTAATGTATATATATATATATATTCAGCTCTCCTAGCTGTGTCTGTTAACACAGGCAGAATATGCATAGGTTTCCTCTAATTAGATCACAAGGGTGGGAGGGTGCTCCTCGACCCCACCCCACACCTACCCTCATCAACTTCCCTCCATTTTAGAGTTAGAGAGAAGAGGATACACATCTCATTTAATGGTTAATTAGTTCCAATAATTGGCATTTTGTTTCTTTTGTCTTTTACCCTAACACCAAAGGGACAAAAGCCACCTCAACGCAACAGGCTTTACTCGCTGCCTCCTACAGGATGGATTTCAGAATCCAAGGTGTACGGGGAGACCCCTCCCAACCCCTGAGAGTACCAGAATCTCCAGGCTTTAGGAAGTGGAAGGGGCAGGAGTCATTGGTAATTTGCTCTTTAAGCTCTTTGTGCCTGTTGATTACTTTCTGGTTGCTTGGATTAAACAATCGTTGCAAATATGCAAACCAGTGAGAGGAGATTCATACATATTCGTTCTCCAATTGTTCCTCCTGACGTCAGATCATAATTTCCTGGTAATTGGATGGCTTGCACCGAATAATGCTCGTCTGAAATTCTTCACGTTTCCCTAGGTTGCAGCCGATTTTGTACTGGGAGATGGGAGGAGGACTTTTTTTTTTTAGAATGATTTTCTGTTCACTGTAGTTCCCATTGTCTTCCTACTCCCCTATACTTAAGAACATATACTTCTGAAGTATGAGGATCTGGACTTGATTTCCTGGGACTATAATTTCCCAAACAGTTCTTGAGTCGTTTGAAGAAGGTTGACATGGGCCAGTACAGATGGAGGAAATGGGTCTGGTTGGGGTGACGAGCATTATTCAGAGGCAGGGGTGAGGGGACCCAGAGCACAGCACCTGCTCTCCCTCTGCTTGGACCCAAAAGAGCATCCTGGAGTGGTCACACCCAGCAGCCACACAGTCTTCCTCCCCTGGGGTAACCCAGGTTCTCATTTATCCTGAGTTTAAGTCTCAATTCCTGACCCTGTCCTACACTCTCAAGCTAAGTAGACAGCCAAATAATTATCAATTTTTTTAAAAAGCTTGATTTATGATCAAAAAGATAGTTCAGGTTTTAGGTGGTGGTAGAGGGAGACCCAGAAAACATCCCACATTTTCTAGGATATTTTTTCCTTTATCTTCCAGTTCATTCTCCGCACAGTGGACTTCAGACTTTGGATTCCAATTCTGTATTAAATAATGTATGGCTTCCCTCTTCTTCCTCTCTCTTCTTTTCTCCCTTTTCCCTCTCCCTTTTCCTCCCTTCCTCTCTTCCCTCTCTTTATGACACATCACTCCAAGAATTTCAAGTATCAATTATGAGTAATATTAATTTCTCAGCCCCAACCAGTGAAGTGTGGATGATCTGATAGGAGCGTAAAAATGGTGCTTCCCTAGATGAAACAGACCAGTGGAGCCTACTGGGCCGTTTCCCATGCCCAGATGAACATTCAATTTTCCGGCATTATCTCCGCACTTAAACTCGCTTTCTCCATTTCTGTGCCAAGATAAATTTGCATAATATTTGCAGCTGTAATTAGCTGATGAGCATCTCCCAGCCTCCCCCTTTTGTTTCCCACTGCATTTGGTCTTCCATTGATGCCACGTTTGATCTTTAATATCACAGGATTCCCGATAGAGGATTGCATATCTTATCTTCCCGGCTCCAAAATCTTTTAAGAAGGAGAGAGAAAGGGAGAGAGGGGGCTTGTGGGGAAAGCGTGAGTGAGGAGCATGAAGCATCTACTAATCAGAGTTTGAAAAGGTTACCCTGGAAGAAGGGATGGGGAGTACAGAACAAATAAGATAAATGGAAAAGGAGGGTGACGTGGGGATGGGAGAGCCTGGAATAAACACATTATTTAGAGCCTTCAGGACTGGGGTTAGGGGAAACTGGGAGCCGGGGCTGGGCAGTGGACAGATGAGGCTGTGGGAAGTGGGGTTTATGGCCAACCTCAACTTGGGGGCCTGCTTGCCTTTCTGGAGAAGCATAATCGCCACACTCTGAGTGAGACGTCTCTGTCCTTTGCTCCCTTTAAGCAGAAACTGGAACTTTGGAAACCAGGTGACCACCTTATCAGCTCATCTGTTTGTCTCTGGTTAATAGAGAGCTCAGCACTCCTGAATTCCTAATATGCCACTGACACTTTTCATTCTCTCCAGCCCAGTTAAAAAAAACCACTCCCCCCGCCCCCCCCCAAAAAAAGTAGGAGAAGAGAGAAAAAAGAGACAAGGAACTGAAGAAGAGGAGGCAGTGAGTCGGTGGCGGTCGAATGGGGTCGCCTGCAGGAGTGGGGCAGAACCCGAAGAGCTCGCCCTCCGCCCCGGGCTGGTTGTCATTGCTGTTTTGTTGTTTTTCTCCAGATCGGGCGTTTTTCGGACCTGGGTGGCGCCCGGCAGGAGGGGAAGGCGCATGGGAGGAGCCACTGGTGGGATTCGTATTTGTGGGAATCCGGAGGGGGAAAGGGAGAAAGGAAAGGAAAGGGGGAGAAGGAGGAAAACAAGAAGACAAGAAAGAGTCGATTTTCATGCCAATCATTGGAACAAATAGCTAACATTTAACGTTTACGCCCGCACTGGCGGCGCCCTGGCGCTCCGCGGACCCGGAGCCGGGCTAAAATGTCCCCAAAGCCTTTGGAGAAAACGAGTTTCCAGCTATCAGGTTCGCCCCGTCTCCCCCTTTCACGAGGCTTCGGTTTCAGGCCGGACTTGTCCAATGTCTGCGTTGCCGCTGCGAGCTCCTAAATGAGTGTCAAGGAGGCGAATATCAAATAGCGCCGGGGTCAGGGCGATTGAGTTAACCACTGGGGCCTCAGGACTGGAGACCTGTGAGAGACTCCGCGGGGAGGGGGGTGGGAGGCGGGTGACTGAATGAATGAATGAATGAATGAAGTGGCGGAGGGCGGCTCTGGACACTCAGAGAAGAGGGCCCAGACTGAGCTGCCCTGAGCCACAAGCCACCCGGTCTTCCAGCCCTGGCCACTCCCCGGGAAAACTTAAGGCTCTCAATTTGAGAAAAGTTTCCTTAAAACTTTGTTTGCGGCCGGGCGCGGTGGCTCCCGCCTGTGATCCCAGCCCTTTGAAGGCCAAGGCGGGCGGATCACAAGGTCAGGAGTTCAAGACCAGCCTGACCAACACGGTGAAACCCCGTCTCTACTAATAATACAAAAATTAGCCAGGACTGGTGGCGCGCGCCTGTAGTCCCAGCTACTCGGGAGGCGGAGGCAGGAGAATCGCTTGAACCCGGGAGGCCGAGGCTGCAGTGAGCCGAGATCCTGCCACTGAACTCTAGACTGGGCAACTGAGCGACACTCAGTCTCAAAACAAAACAAAACAAACTTTTTCTGCTGTCTTTTAAATAGGGCCAATTTTCTAAACTTCAGTTTAGAAAATTGGGCTCTAACCCCAACTTGCCAATGGGTGGTTAGTAATTTCGTCATTCCGGGCCTCAGTTTCCCCATCTGCTAATTTAGAGAACTGGACAAGAAGATAGCGAGGTCCCTTCCTGTTGGGAAAAAGAGCAGGCTGTGCGCTTTGGCAGGACATAGAGAGTGCGGGTTCTGCTACCGAGACCCCTGTAACCCCCAGCACCGGTGCCACCTCCAGCCCGGCCCTCGGGGCTGGCCAGAAACCCGGGCGGAGAGAGCCGCAGCGCGTCCCCGTCTCCAGCCGCGCCCCCGTGCTCAGCAGCTGGGACCCCCAGGGAGGCCTCCTTCCCCTTGAGCTTCTCAAGTATCTCCAAAGGAGAACCATCTCCCTCTTTTGGGGGGACTGGAAAAGGGGGGCACCCTCTCTTGGGGTGGGTGGGGGGCAGCGGATTGAGGTTTATTTCAAAATTCCTGCCCCGAGAGCCAGAGCGGAAGTCCAAGCCGACTCAGACTGCGCGGAGTGGGTCACTGAGCCGCACCGCAGGCGTGTTTGAACCCATTAACCCAAGCCCGCTGCTGCGCGCGCTGAGGTCTTTTTTTCCTTTATTGTTGAGACCCCCGGGTCACGTGCGCCGGGTCTGCGTGCTTGGGCGTGTGTGTGGCGGGGTTGAGGGGTGGCTGTTGTTACAACCTGGGGGAGGAGTGTGCACCAGGCTCCTTTATTTCTCAGCGCTGAGCCGAACGCTCGGCCAACCGAGGCCGGGGGCAGCCTACAGGGATTGCTGCCAAGGCGGTTGCGGGGTCCCCTGGGCCCAGGACCGGGCCTGCCCTGTCTTTCCGCACCCCGTCTCCCCCGACCTTCCCCCCACCCCGGGGTGCAGCTCCGGGTCCCTCTGGGGCCGAGCGCAGGGCGCGCGCCCCGCAGATGGGTGCCGGGGGAACTCAAGCTGGGGAGCCGGGGTCCCCGCGGGAAGCAGGAAGGACCGCAGGGAGGGGCGGAGAGGGGCGCAAGAGCCAGGTGCCCAGACGTGCTGGGCTGGGGTGGGGGCGCCTGTCTCCTTAAATACCCCTCCCTTTTGTGATCCCGTCCCTCCCTCAGTGTAATTCTCAATGATAGTCATGAAGAATAATCACGATGATACTTTCCCCTTCTTTCTCAAATTAAAGAGAGAGAGAGAGAGAGAGAGAGAGAGAGAGAGAGAGAGAGAGAATACGCACCAACTCCACGACCATGCAGGTTCCGGAGAAATTCTCAAATAGAGCAGTGTAATTTCTCAGTTGATTTTGATTGACACACTGTCCCTGGGATCATGTGTTAATCCCTTCTTCACTCAAGCCTTTTCATAACTCATTTCTCTCTTGCTAGATGGGGACTCTGATGGTTACCGAGGCAACGATGATAGCACTAAGCTATTTCCCTCTCTGCAAGGAGACCATTATTCCGCATGCATAGGCCATTTGCAACAGAGGTCGTCACAAAGTCATCCACAACACAGCACACGTTTATTAAACTTTTATTCGCTTTTTTTCCCCAACACAGAAACTAGTTTGCACTTGTCGGGGAGGGCTGGGTTCGTCATCCTGCTCTGCGTTGGTAAGGACTGCCCTGAGTGTCACGGTCATTGACACGCGGACGCGGCAGGCGCGGGGGCCACGGGCCTCTTCACCGGCTGATCCGCCCGTCGGGGTCGTCTCTGACCACCTCGAGGAGGCTGCGGTCTCGGGATGGGGAGAGGGGGTGGCCAGGTCTGCGGGCAGAAGGGACCCCGGCTCCCAGGCCGCGCCACCTCTGCTGCGCGGGACTTGGTGGCGCACGCCCCCTTCCGAGCGCACCTTCTGAAAGAAAGCCACCTTTTGTCCCACTTCCTCAGTGACACCAGCACCAACCCTCCCCAACTCCGCGTTTCCCCTCCCCTGCTTCGGATCTGCCCCCCGCCGACGCCATGGTCCCCCGCCCCGCCGCGCCGGCCGCCCCGGCTCCGCAGAAAGCCACCTGCCGGGAGCGCGCGGTTCTTAGGTTTCTTGCCCCAGTTTGCCCAGGAAACAGACCCTGCTGGTGGGGGCCGGTTCCTGGGAAGCAAATGGACGTGGTCCTGGTGGGGTCGGTGGGTCCCCGGAACAGCTGCGGACAGTCAATCCCGGGCTTGTCAGGAGACCAGTCTGAGAGCGAACAGGGCAGACTGATTCCCGGCCTGCGAGGCCACCAAAACCAAAGGGCAGCTCTGACGGCCACCGGCGGCCGAGGCCTCTGTTTCCCCTCCCGCTCTCCTCAATCCCCTCACCCTCTTTTCATTGTCTTGCCTTCCGCACCCTCCCCCACTCCGTCCTTGTCTTTTTATGGCGCAGGGGACCCACTGGGGTTCTAGGGCGCAGTCCAGGTCCCTCTGCCTCTGTGAGCTTGACCCAGGAGGGTCCCGCTCGCGCCAGCCCCC
Source organism: Plecturocebus donacophilus (assembly GCA_004027715.1). Taxonomy (NCBI): domain Eukaryota; kingdom Metazoa; phylum Chordata; class Mammalia; order Primates; family Pitheciidae; genus Plecturocebus; species Plecturocebus donacophilus. The sequence goes on along the minus strand of PVKP010036592.1, from coordinate 4,965 downwards.
ACCCCCAGGCACGTCTTTCGTCGCCGCCGCAGCCCCCGGAGCGCCCTGCTGTCCTGTCGTCCCGCAGCCGGGGACACGACCCTATCCGGGCCACCCAGGTCGCTTGTCTGCGTGCCACCCACCCGCAAGCCAGGACCAAGCCGCAGAGCTGGCTGGGGCTCCGCAGACATCGGCTGGGCCTGGAGCTGGGCAGGCCTAGACTTGCGGTGCTGGAGAGATGCGAACTGGGTCCTAGGTGGCAGGCGGAAGGACTCCTAAGGGCTCCCGGGATCAGCCTCCCTCCCCAGGCCTGGAACTGCTGGTCACCTGGGCTGTCGTGACCCCGCAGCGAGAGCAGATGCCACGTGCACAGGGCGATCCCATCCTGTTCCTACCCCAAGGGCTCGGGAACCCTGAGTTCCGCCGTAGAAAGAGGTCGCCTGCCCGCTGGGAACTGGCTTGGCTCATAATAGACAAGGGTTGGTCCCCAGGGCCCCCTTCACGACGCCCCACCCCAGGGGCAGTGGCCTAGAGCAGGGGGGAAGGGAGGATGCGAGCCTTCTTCTGGAAGTCACCGGGCTGCTCTCCTTCCCACAGCTACAACTGTTCCCTCGAAAATAAACCAGAAAACAACGCATCGCCTTGGGGTGCCGGTGTCTAGAGCCTCCAGACCAGGCCGGGCCAGGCAGAGAGGGGAGATGGGTGGTGCTGGCTGCACTGGCCAGAGCAGGAACTTGTGGGGTGTGTTGGTGTCTGACCCAGCTCTCTGAAAAGAAGCCCCCAAGCTGCTGGAGTGCAGGCTGACAGCTGGCTGTGGGGCCAGCAGGAAGCAGAAAGAGCTGGCTGCTGGGTTCAGAGGGTCAAAGCAGGGTCAGGTTTCTGACTGTTGATCAGGCCTAAGCCAGAGGGTCTGGATACCCAGTCTGGAGATCTGGGTCTGGGTGAGTGGCCTTTGCAGAAAGGCCACAGGTCTAGGAGGGTGTGGGTGTCCCCACTGAGCTGTCCAATGGAATCTGAGTTGACAGGTGAGTGGAGGTAAGCATAGAAATCTGACCAGGACTCTGGGAGCCTGGGGTCTTTCCCATCAGGTTTAGATCTGATCAATCTGCGTTTTGGGTTTTTGTTTGTTTGTCTTGTTTTGTTTTGTTCGAGAGAGGCTGGAGTCCAGTGGCACAATCGTGGCTCACTGCAGCCTCAATCTCCTGGGCTCAGCGACCCTCCCACCCCAGCTTCCCGAGTGGCTGGGGCTTATATGCCACCATGGCCCGGCTAATATTTTTTTATTTTTAACATCTTTTACAGAGATGGGGTCTTGCTGTGTTGCCCAGGCTCATCTTGAACTCCTAGGCTCAAGTGAGCCTCTGGCCTCAGCCTATCAAAGTGCTGGAATTACAGGCATGAGACATCACCCTCAGCCAGAACCAAGTGTCTTAAATGTAGGTCTCTCCTCTGTTAATATACTCATGACAGAAAGCATGTCTGGCTTTCAGCTAAATGAGAAGATATCAGCTCTCTCTCCTCCCATTTGCACCAAAGAAAATAGCCGCGTGCTGAGGTTAGCGTGTGAGCCAGCGTGCCAGGCCTGCACTGTGAGGTAAGGCACATATGCGACATGACCCTTCACCAACTGAATTATCGTCTCAGGGACAATCAAACGGATGGAAATTCTGTCTTACAAGAAAAAACTGCCAAAATTAGTGGAAGCTCAGGCACTTGTGCCAAAGGGCATAATCATATTTATTTATTTATTGAGAAAGAGTCTCACTGGTCGCCCAGGCTGGAGTGCAACGGTGCGATCTCGGCTCACTGCAACCTCTGCCTCCCGGGTTCGAGCGATTCTCCTGCCTCAGTCCCACCACCACACTCAGCTCATTTTTGTGTTTTTCGTAGAGATGGGGTTTCACCATGTTGGCCTGGCCTGGTCTCGAACTCCTGGACTTCCGGTGATCCACCCGCCTCAGCCTCCCAAAGTGCTGGGAGTACAGGCGTGAGTCACCACATCCGACCAATCATATTACTATAAAATGACAGTAACTGCACTCATCATAAACTGAAGACGTTACAAGCATCATCTCGCTCAATACACAGAACATCATCTAGGACAGGTGGATCCCACCGCCCCCCAACCCCGCCCGCCCCACCATTTTTTTCTTTTTTTAACAAGTGACAGCCGCTCTGTCCACAGCTCCAGCTCTCACCACTACTCCTTGGATTTCCTCCTTTACTTCCAGCAGGTCTCAATGTGCATCTGGGCATATCAGTAGATTTCAGAGCACTGGTGTCTATTCATTCATGACCCTTTCCTTCCTTCATCATGGTGTCGATTAGGCCCCTTGCCAAGCTCTGAGACTACCAAGTGGGCCACTGTCCTCAAGATGCCCTCAGGTAGAGTGGCAAGAAAGACAAGCAGATCATACTTGATGCAGTAACTATGTGAGAAGCCTGGCCCAGTGATGCGTGAGCCCAGAGGGAGGGTGACAGGAGATGTCCTCACATGTTCCACCAAAGGGACAACTGTGGTCTGGCCCACAGAGGAGGCCAAAGAGCTTACAGAGCAGAGCAGGGGCAAAGAGGGTTCCAGGTGGGAAAAGAAACAGGCAGGGGCACAGGGCAGAGGAAGAGAGGGTGTGACGGACCCTGAGAATGCTGTGTGCCCCGAGCAGGGCACAAGTGAGGGAAGCAAGTCCACGCCACAGTGACTTGACTCATGAGCCACACTAGGTGCCTTTATCCTGTGGGCTGTGAGGCCCCAGGGATGGCTTTATGCAGAAGAGCAGCATGCTCAGAATTGGTTAAGGAGGTAGAGATTCTAGACCAGGCTTGGCGGCTCACACCTGTAATCCCAGTGCTTTGAGAGGCCAAGGTGGGCAGATCACCTGAGGTCAGGAGTTTGAGATCAGCCTGGCCAACATGGTGAAACCCCGTTCTACTAAAAATACAGAAATTAGCAGGGCGTGGTGATGGGTGCCTGTAGTCCCAGCTACTCGGGGGGCTGAGGCAAGAGAATTGCTTGAACCCAGGAGGTTGCAGATTGTGCCACTGCACTCCAGCCTGGCAACAGAGTGAGATTCCATCTCAAAAAAAAAAAGAATTAGCCAGGTACATGGCATGTGCTTATAGTGCTAGCTACTTGGGAGGCTGAGGTGCGAGGATTCCTTGAGTCCAAAAGTCTGAGGTTGCCGTGAGCTATGGTTGGGCCACTGCACTCTAGCCTGGCCAACAGAGTGAGACTCTGTTTCTGAAAAAGAAGTTACACACTCTTGATGCCATTCTGGGAACTAGCGTCTCCCTTTCCCTCATCTGCACACCCAGTGTTTGCCTCGGTGTTTCAAATTTTATAAAAGAATGGATGGCAACATTGTTTTTGCAAAATGCTTCATGACACCAAGGCTGTGTTTCTCTGTGTTTTTTTCAAGAGGGTCACATGGTCCTATGGGGTGGGTTGTGTATGTGTGATGAGAACAGCCCTGTTCATTGGTTTTTTTCAAAGTCACAGCCTTACCTGGACCAAAAGTACCCTGACAGTTTCCCTATGGCAAGGGGGACAAAGCAAAGCCCAGAAGGTGGGCAGAGATGCCACCTGGGAACCCACACCGCTGTGCACCTGTCCACGACAGGAGCGAGAAGAGAGGGCAGCGCGTTCTCATGAATATATGGCAGGTATCTACAAACCCTCCCGCTAATTGATGAGCTCTCTATATATCATCCTAGATAAAGGGCCACTGTGCAGTAAACGCTGATGTTTAGAACATCCCGATAGGCCTTTGTTAACAAGAAGATAACAGAAGAGCAAGATATGTTTGTTTAGCTGCCTATAGATAAACCCAATAGGTCTTTGTTAACTTTCCATGACTGATGGCAACCACTAACTATGATAAATACTCCAGGAATGGCGAACTTTATTTAAAGGGCTAGAAAGGGGGCCTACATTTTTAGCTTTTCTGAACGAGGAAGAAATGTTTTCTGAGTGTGACTATACATCCTTGTACACCAACATCTGCTTTTCTCTAAATGCTTCTATTTTTTATTGCTTTGGAAACAGGATCTCTCTGTGTTGCCCAGGCTGGAGTGTTAGCACTGCTCGCTGAAGCCTCAGCCTCTCAGACTCAAGCCATCATTCCACCTCAGTCTCCTGAGTAGCAGGGACTAAAAGCATTTGCCACCATGCCTGGCTAATTTTTAATTTTTCTGTAGAGACAAGAGTCTTTCTATGTTGCCTAGGCTGGTCTTGAACTCGGGTTCAAGGAATCCTCCTACCTCGGCCTCCCAAATTGCTGGGATTACAGGTGTGAGTCACGACATCCAGCCTCTTCTTTGAGGGGGGAGGGGTGATGGAGTTTCACTCTTGTTGCCCAGGCTAAAGTGCAATGGTGCCATCTCAACTCACCGAAACCCCCACCTCCTGGGTTCAAGCGATTCTCCTGCCTCAGCCTTCCAAGACCTGGGATTACAGGCATGCACCACCACACCTGGCTGATTTTTTGTATTTTTAGTAGAGACAGGGTTTCTCCATGCTGGTCAGGCTGATCTTGAACTCCCGACCTCAGGTGATCCGCCTGCCCTGGCCTCCCAAAATGCTAGGATTACAGGCATGAACCACTGCGCCCAGCCCTCCAGCTTCTCTTAATAATTTTAAGCCATCAGCTGAACCTCTGAACCAGATTGTCCCTTGATACCTATTTGGGTATGCTGTGTTCCCATCATATGGAACCTGAGCCAGTCTGAGAACTGCGTTTTATAAACAAGTTTTTAAAAGATTGGCAGAACCTTGAGAAATCGATGCAAATGTTTTGCTAGCAACTAGAAACAGGTACAAATATAAGTGTATACTTTATTTATTTATCCTTTTAGAGATGGGGGTTTCACCATGTTGGCCAGGCTGGTTTTGAACTTCTGACCTCAGGTGATCCACCTGCCTTGGCCTCCTAAAGTGCTGGGATTACAGGCATGAGCCACCATGCCTGGCCTCCCTTTTTTTTTTTTTTT
>PVKP010036591.1:0-22345 GCA_004027715.1 Plecturocebus donacophilus | reverse complement strand
TCCCCACTCCCATCATCACCTATCACCTCTACCATCACTCCTCACTTCCACCATCAACTCTTGACCTCAGCCATCACCTCCTCACCTCCATTGTCACCTCCTCACCTCCACATCTTCACTATCACCTCCTCACCTCCACCTATCATCTCCTCACTTCCATCATCACTTCTCCACCTCCACCATTAACTCCACACCTCCATTCTTTCTCCACCTCCATCTATCCCTTCCCCACCTCTGTCATTGCCTCCCCACCTTCACCATCACCTTCACACCTCAGCTTTCCAGGCTCCCCACTGTGCTGGGTCAGCAGCAGCCCTACCTCACATTGTCATGCCTCTGGATGTAAATCTTGTGGAAAATCCTCTCAGGGGGCTTCAGGAAGTCCTCCTTCATCTCCATGGCAACGTTCCGGGGCAGAAGGCTCATGAGGAGCCGCTCCTAGACAAGATAGAAAGGCCCATGTCAGACAGCAGGGCCCCCTCCTTCCACTCCTCCTCACCTCACCCTCCCCCTAGTGAGGATGCCTGGCCCCTGAGCCTGGGTAGGCCCATGTCCAGGCCTGCACTGCCACTGAACAAGCAACTCTCTTCAGGAGCATAAGCCAGGGCTGGCACGGCCTCCCCAGCATCCAGGCCTCTCTGCAGCATCCCTCACACTACTCCCTGGGTGCACTGCTGAGTCTCAGCCTGTGCTTCAGTGTACAGCAGGGTCTCCACCAGAGCTCCCACATTCCCTCTCTCCCTCCCCCAACTACTCCAACAACACCCCAGAAAGAGTCTTCCATGCCGGCTTAAAAAAATGAGCTGCCCTCCTAGGGTAGCCAGAGAGTCCCCTTGTTCTTACACAGATAAGCGGCCTAGGGGACCATATGGCATTCTTTCTTGGTCTTTGTCTTCTTATTTCTCCCTTAGTTATGTAGGTCAAGCATTTTCTTTTTTGCCCCAAGAGAAAATAATAAATGTTTGGATTTTTCAAAACAAACTATGCCATCCTGTAGAATCCTCTCCCCTTCCTAGGCCTCAGTTTCCTTGTCTGGACTGAAGGAGTAAGTAGGACTTAGATTCTCATCTTCCAGGTGGATGTTCCCTGACCCCAGCCCAAGCTGGCCCTTGACCTATTGGGCACACCCCTATGTCTGAGAGACCATGTTCCAAAAATGTGGTATGAGGGTCCCCGACTCACCCCTCAGTCCTTTCCATGCCCCTCCCACTCTGCTTTGAAAAGAACAACAAAAGAGTAGAGTTTAAATCCTACGTAGAATCATGTAGAACATCCCACTGACAAGCAAGGAAAAGGGCTGGAGGAGGGAAGAAATTCCACCCCTCCCACCATGCCCTCTGGCTCAGAGCCCCTCTGCAGTGGTCTGCCTTGCTAAGGACCAGCCACTCTCTCTCCCTCCAAGGAGCCTCGGCAGGAGCCACGCAGGCACCTAGCACTGAGATGCTTCCATTTCCTTTCCATCCCCAGCTGCACAGGCCTGCTGGGCACAGCCCTGGGAACCCCTCCTGTAGTGCGTAGGCTACATCCCCAACCCAGGAGCGGTCGCCATCCTGTATAACTTTCTCAGAAGGAGCACAAGTGCCCAGATACCATCACGCTCAGGGGCCACAGGAGGAGCCACAATGAAAATAGCCACCCACATCCTGAAAGCCCAGCTGACCTCTGGGAAGTGGTCATGAGGGCCTCACCCCTCTGCTCCACATGGCAGATAGCGTTCCATGTGTACAGTCCATTTTACCATGGGAAAATAAATTTGACACACTTGAAGTTTTTCCTGGTAAGTTACTTCCACGTAAACTTTGGAGGATGAACACCAGACACAGCCCTCCCTGTTGCCAAGTGGGGCCGAGTCTCTGCCTCAAGGTGAAGCCTGCCTGGGTCCTGGCCCGGGGTGTGTGGCCCAAGGTCTGTGGCCTGGAGGTGTTTCCTAAGCAAGGCCAAAGTTTACACTGAGAACCCACCCCACAAAGGGTCCCACCGCAGTTCCCACCTGAGCCCCCACTATAGCCCCCAAGTGGCTCCCATGAAGCTCTGCCGCAGCCCCCATGTGACTTCCACCTTGGCTCCCACCTTGGCTCAGGTGATGATAATATCTGAGGAATTGAAAAATGCAGGATACTGACCTCCAGGGACCACACAAAGGTCACAGGTGATGGGGAGCATCCAGAGCCACAAGTGCTGATCCCAGAGGGAAGGAAAGAAAGACTGCAGGGAAGCCCCTGGCACATACCCTGACTCCCTGCACACGGCCCCCAGCATGGGGGACTGGAGCTCACATGGACAACTGAGCCATGGCATGGAGCACTGCAAGAACTGGCTGTGGCAGAGTTACCCAGCCATCAGCTGGCTGTCCACAGTAGCCCTGCTCCACTGCTGGCCTCATAACAGAGCCCCTTATTTTCATTGGGGTGTCTGACTACCTGGAATAAAGACTGTATTTTCCAGCCTCCCGTGCAGCTAGATGTGGCCAAGGAGATATAAGTTGAAACGTCATGTGGAAGCTTTGGAAATGTTCCTTAAAAACAGCTTGTTCTAGCAAAAAACAAACAACCCTCATTAAAAAATGGGGAAAGGACATGAACTGTCACTTCTCAAAAGAAGACATACAAGCAGTCAACAAACATGAAAAAATGCTCATCATCACTAATCATCAGACAAATGCAAATCAAAACCACCATGAGATACCTTCTTACAGCAGTCAGAATGGTTATTACTAAAAAGTCAAAAAACAACAGATGCTCGTGAGGCCATGGAGAAAAGGGAACACTTGGTGAGAATACACTGAGGGTGGGAAGTAACTTAGTTCAGCCATTGTGGAAAGTAATTTGGAGATTTCTCAAAGAACTTAGAACAACCTTCAAATCCAGCAATCCCATTACTGGGTACATATCAAAAACAAAATAAATCATTCTACCAAAAAGGCACACACATGTGTATGTACATTGCAGCACTATTTACAATAAAAGACATGGAATCAACACAGGTGCCAACGATGGTGGGCCGGATAAAGAAAATGTGATACATATACACCATGGAATACTATGCAGCCATAAAAAAGAACGAAAGTATGTCCTTTACAGCAACATGGATGCAGCTGGAGGCCACTGAAGTAACGCAGGCACAGAAAACCAAGTACCGCATGTTCTCACCTATGAGTGCAAGCTAAACATTGGATACATATGAACATAAAGAAGGAAAGAACAGACAGTGGGGACTTTAACCAGTGCTTAGTACCTGGGTTATGGAATAATTGTACCTTAAACCTGAGTATCACACAGTATATCCATGTAACAAACTTACACATGTACCCTCAAATCTAAAATGAAGGTTAAAGTTTTAAAAACAAAACAGCTTGTTCCTCTTCCCTTCTTCTCCTGCTGTTGTTGGGAATTCAGTCATAACAGCCAGATCTCCACCTACCATCTTGGTTTGGGAGGATGAAGGCAACACACTAGGGACACAGGTGGCCAGCTGGATGAAGACTGCTGAGGATTTCATGGATCACACCTGCTGCATCTCCATAAAGTGCCTACCCTGGAATGTATATGTAACACGAAAAGAGCTACATCACTTCAGTAAGCCACTGTCACACAACATTCCTAAGGACAACTGCATTTCCAGCCAAGGGCTCAGCATTAGCTCTATCCACTGGATTAACAGAAGCATCTAAGCCAAAGCACGTTAATAACCACAGACTAAAGTACAAAACCTTTCCCACAGGAAGCAAGCAGCCATCTTATAAGACTCAGCTTTCATTTCTGATTAAAAACAAACAAACTAACTAACTAAGACAAAGTAGCTCATCCACATTATAGAGATTCTACCTGAAATTCACATCCAATCTCAAAACCCTAAAGCCCCAAGCAACAGTAAACATTAGTGCCAAGAACAGACAATATGTCGATAAGCTCTAGCCAACAAAATAATTTTAAAAGCCAGAAATCAAAAGCACAAAAGCTAATATGAATATGGCTCATATAAAGTACCCTAGTGTCTTATGAAGGCTATATAAAAATCTTAATGCATTTATCTTGACTATCAAAAGGTGACTTAAATGTACTCTTAACAAAAACTAGATATTTCAGTGACAATTGTGAAGACTCTACTTCTGGGAAGATAGAGCAGTATTTTTTCCCTATTCCTCCTGCTGAGCACAACTGAAAGTCCTGGATGTTACATAACAAACAAGCAGAGGGAAGAAGGCAGAAATCTTGAGACCAAGAAAAGACATAAAGGTGAGTTCCTGAGGTTTCTTTAGTCTCATATATACCAGACTGAGTGCTGGAGAAGTGGGCAAGTCAGCAACACAGTGGGCACAGACCAAAAGAAAACACAACAAAAGCAGCTCTCTTCCGCCAAAGGCCCAGGAATGGGCAGCGTCACAGGAAGAAAACTTTCAGACAGTAACTTCCCTACCCCAGGCCAGAGACACTGAAAAGTCTGTGCTCCAACCCCACCCACACCAGCAAAGGCCAAGTAGAGTGGCCAGACCTCTACCCCTGTACCAGGCTTTGGAGGGGTCCCCAAGCAACCCACCCACTCCCAGAGGGAGCCAAGCCTTTCTTTTCCACCTGCTAGTAACAAGCATCCCCCAGCTTTGCAAAGTCAGTGGGAACCAAGGGACTCTCATTCTCCCCCGAGCCAGGTGCTATCAGTGGGGACCATAGGGAGCTAGAACTCTTATTCCTGCTCAGCAGTAAGAAGGACTCCTACTCACATGGTGTCAACAGAGGCCCAGTGTGACGCCTAAACTTCTAACCCCACCTGGCAGTAAAGAGACAGCAGCCCTTCTTTCCCAGCCACAGTGATGTGACAGAAAATCATCAAAAACAAAAGGTCCCAGTAAGATACAGAGCCTCATACATAACATTCCAAATGTCTAGGTTACAGCAAACTATCATTCAATGTACCAAGAACTAGAACAAGCTCATCAAGTGAACAAAGACAACCAACACACACCAATACCAAGAAGACAGAGATGCAAGAATAACTAACAAAGACTGTAAAGCAACCATCATAAGAATGACTAAATAAAGAACCACAAATGCACTTTAGAAATAAATAGAAATGTAAAAATCTTTTACAAGATAGCAATTCAGTAATATGCCACAAGAAGTACACACCCCAACCACATGGGGTTTAATCCAGGGATGTAATGCTAATTCAAAATTGAAACATCAATCAAGCTATACACCACATCAACAGAATAAAAAATAAAAATCACATAGTAATTGATATCAAAAAAGAATTTGACAAAATTCAATATCCATTTATGATGAAAACTTTCAGAAAAATAAAAATAGAAAAAAACTTCCTCCTCTTGATAAAGAATGTTCGGATAAAGCCTACACCTAACATTATACTTAATGGCCAAACATTGAATGCTTTCACTAGGAACAAGGCAAGGATGTTGGCTCCCATTACTCATATTAAACATCTCATGAGAAGGTCTTATTAGTGCAATAAGTTAAGAAAAGGAAAGAAAAGGCATATAGATTGGAAAAGAAGAAATATAATTAATATGATTGTCTACACAGGAAATACAATGGATGTTACAAAAACAAAAACAAAAGAAAATTATACCAAAAAGACTCCTAGAACAAATAATTAAGTTCAGAAGGTCACAGGATACAAGACCAATCTATAAAAGTCAATTACATTTCTATATACTAGCAATAAACACATGGACACTGATATTTAAGATACAATACCATTAACAGCTGCTCAAAAATGAAATACTTAGGTGTAAATCTAACAAAACATGTATAGGACTGTATGTTAAAAAACCACAGAAGACTGATTAAAGAGATCAGAGAAGATCTAAATAAATGGAGAGACATACCATGTTCATGGATTGGAAGACTCAACTTAGTAAAGATGTCAACCCTCTTCAAATTGATATGGTTTTAATATAAATCCTGTCAAAATCCCAGTCTTTAGTATATATAGGCAAAATTATTCTAACACTTAAATGTAAAGGAAAAGGAATAATACTATCTAATGTAATTTGGAAAAGAACAATAAGGTAGAAGAAATCAGTTTACCTGATTTCAAGACTTGTTATGAAGTAACAATAACCTAGACAGTGTGATGTTGGTTGACAGATAAACACATAGAACAGTAAAACAGAATCTAGAATCCACAAATAGACACACAAAAATGCACAACAAATTTTTGACAAAGGTTCAGAAGTAATTCAATGGAGGAAGGATAGTCTTTTCAACAAATGCTACAGCAACTTGACATTCATAGATAAAAAATGAATTTTAATCTAAACCTCATACCTTAAACAAATATTAAATTAAAATACATCATAGATTTAAACGTAAAAGATAAAACTTTTAGAAAAACACATAAGAACTAGAGCTAGGGAAAAAGTTTTTAGACTTGACACCAAAAGTACGATCCATAAAAGGAAAAAAATGATAAATTAACCCTCATCGAAATGAAAAATATTTGCTCTCAAAAAGACTCTGTTAAAAGGATGAAAAGATAAGCTATAGGCTTTAATATTCATAAATCACATATCCAAAAAAGTACTGTTATCCAGAACATATAAAGAACTCTCAAAGTTCAGCAGTTTAAAAAATCCAATTAGAAAGTGGGCAAAAGACATGGATATATTGCTAGGTACATAAATGGTACAACCATTCTGGGAAAGTTTCGCTGTTTCTCAATAAACTAAATAGACAACTTCCATATGCCCCAGGAACTGTACTTCTAAGTATTCATGCCAGAAAAATTAGTACCTATGTTCATGCAAAAACCTGTGCAGGAATGTTCATAGCAGCTTTATTCCTAACAGGCCAAAATTGGAAACTACCAAGACATCCTTCAGTGGGCCAACAATTAAACAAACTGTGATACAGCCACACCATAGAATGCCACTTAGCAATAAAAAGAAACAAATATTGATAGATTCCACAATATGGATGAATCTCCAAGTAATTATGCTGAGTGAAAAATGCCAATCCCAAACATCTGCATATTATATGATTCCATTTTATGAATTTTTTTGAAATTACAAATTTATAGAAATGAGTAACAGGTTAGTGACTGCTAGATGTTCAGAATGAAGGTGTCATGGAGGGAAGTGGGTGTGGCTATTTAAAGGGAACATGACGGATTCTCAGGGTGATGGATATTCCATATCTTAGGTGTCCCAGTGTCAATATCCTGGTTGTAATACTGTACCACAGTTCTGCAGATGTTGCCTTTGGGGAAACTGGGTAAAGGGCACATGGAATCTATCTGTGTTATTTCTGACAACTAACTACATGTGAATCTACAAATAGTTCAAAATAAAAAAGTTTAATTTAAAAAAAAACAGATTCTGAATATGGAGAAACTAGATAGAGGCTTTGCATACTCTTGGTAGGAATGGAAAATGGTGTAACCACTTTGGAAAACAGTCTAGTAGCTCCTTAAAATGCTAACCATAGTTACCATGTTACCTAACGATTCTACGCCTAGGTATTTATCAAAAAGAAATGAAAATGTGTTCACACAAAAACTTGTACATGATTTTTTATAGTAGCATTATTTATTATACCCAGAGTGGATACAACCCAAATATGTATCAACTGTGAACAGATAAACAAAATGTGATCCATCCATACAGTGGAAAATTATTTGGCCATAAAAAAGAATGAAATACGATCCAGATGCTACTATCAGCATGCACCTCAAAAACATTATCCTAAGTGGAAGGAGCCAGTCACAAAAGATCACCTATCATATGATTCCATTTGTATGAAACGTCCAGAACAGGTAAGTCTATAAAGACAAGTAGAGCAGTGGGTGCCTATGTCTTGCTGGAGGGCAGGTGTGGGTATACATGGAGACTGCTAATGGATAGAGGTGTCTTTGCAGGATAATAAAAATACCCTAAATTTAGATTATTACATACTAATTCTCTATAATAAGATCATTTGACATATGTATTAAATAAGAGTAATGTGTAATAAGATTAAGATTCTTGTAAAATTCTACATAATAATAATTCTGAAATCTAAAAAAAGCATTTAATTGAACTTATTCAATTGAACAAGGTTTATTTAATTTAACTTTATGGTATATAAGCTCAATAAAGTGGTTTAAAAACATGAGAAATAAATCACACCTGTAGTGGTTTGGGAAGGTGCTGTCCATAGGCCAGCCCCGTTTAAAATCCATACTGCATCACTTAAATGGAAGTCTTCATTCTCTTGATGAATTTCTTCACATGATCAGAACTTAAAATTGCTCCATTTACCTTGTTAGGATAACAAATTGAGTGTGTGCCTTAAATAGCTGCATATTATTTTTGGAATTCTGATTTAATAATGGCATCTGAGGAACAGCCAGGGCTCTGGGAGGGGCCAGTTCCATATGATGGAAGAGGAAGCTGAACTCAGGGATACAGGGTTTCCTGGATGGGGTGCCGGTGGCAGAGGAGGAAGCTGAGAGTGATCTCCTGTGCCTCTCACTCCATGCTCTCCAGCTGTGACAGGCACAGACCTCGGGCTAGACCCTTGTGGGGGACCATGAACACCCTGAAGGCCCCAAGTGGTCTTTCCCACCCAGTGGAGCTGCACTTCCAGCCCATATCCCCACCCTCTCCAAGCAGAAGGCAGAGATCACACTTACAAAAGTAATATCGGTGACCACCTCCAACTCAGTTTGCTGCCTGAATGCCTCCTCCAGTTCCTGCCTGTGTATGAGATGCACACACGAAGAGGCCACTGCTGGGAGCGCTGGGCCAAGGAAGCTACAGGATCAATTCCTCAATCGCATTCATTCACTACACACCTATTAATGAGGACTCACTCACTGCAGCTCTACCAGCCGTTGCTCCGCAGAGTAAAATCAGCATCAAGACAAACCAGAAGGAGGTTGGAAGAAACAAACAATAATGGTCTCTAAAGTTGTGGCAGTACTGCAAAAAAGAGTTTCCTTCCAGGGTGGACAGCAGGCCCTGAGCAGAGGAGCAGGCTAAGGGTGTAGTGTGTTCAGGTATGGATACCACCGCCCCTCATCACCCACAAACAGCAACACTCAGGGCTGGTGGATCTGAGGCCTGGAGCCGGTCAGTGAGCTGCCCAGTCACGGTCCATCAGAGTGAGCCGAGAACCTGGCAGGATCCCCGCTCCTGCCTACTGCCACATGCAGCTCAAGTAAGAGCAGGGTGGGGGGCGGCGGGGAGAAGGGAAGAAACCCAGCAGGAAGGGGCTGTCCCCCAGCTGAGGCCTTCTTCTCCACCAGCTGCACAGGGGCTGCGATGTGTACTTCTATTTGCACTCGGCCATCCAGGGAGCCCAAAGCCAGGCACTCACCACTCCAGGCACACTCATCCAGGACTCACACTCAGCATCTTCTTACTTTTAAATCATACACTTGACTTTTATTTGAAATAAAATAAGATGTCGTTTCATGGCTGCTACAACCTAAATTGTGACTCTCCTCTCCAAATTCATAGGTTGAAGCCTTAACACCCCAGGTGACGACTGTATTTGAAGGCAGGTCCTCTAGGAAAATACTAAATTAAAATGAGGTAATTGGGTGGGCCCTAATCCAATGTGGCTGGATTCCTCTTCTCCTCCTAAGAAGAGATTAGGAGAGACAGACACCAAGGGTGTGTGCACAGAGGGAAGACCACGTGAGGACACAGAGAAGACCGCCATGGGCAAGTCAAGGAGACAGGTCTAAAATGGAACTGGCCCTGACAACGCCTTGATCTTGGACTTTGCCGCCTCTAGAACGTGAGGAAATAAATTTATCTTGTTGCAGCCACCCAGTCTCTGATATGCAGCCTGAGCTGACCTCACCAGCCCTGGGCTGCCTCCCTTCAGACTTCTGTCCATGAAAAGACAATTTCTATTTTGTTTAAGCCACTATTTTCCAGGTCAGTTACTGGCAGCCAAACCAGATTCTAACTGACATGCTGTCCCAAGGGGCCACTTTACTCCAGACTGGCTCTCCAAGCTCTGTCTTCCTCAGCAGGCAGGGTCAGGGCCTGCCTTCCCATGGCTGCTCTCCCCCACTCGAGGCTCTGCTGCCCAGATTCTTCCAGGAAAGCCCAGTGGGAAACTGCAAAAGCTCCCGGTAGCCTGCAGCTGTGTGTGCCGAGTTCCTCACCCTGTCAGAGGTCCTTTCCCTGGGTCCCTTCATGTCACTATACTGGACACAGCTGGGCCTGGTTCCCAAATCATCTGAGAGCCAGGCTATAGATGCTGGACTCCTTGCAGATCTGCCCTATCCCTCGTGGACCACCAGATGCTCACAGCACAGCAGATCCCATGTCCTCGCCAACATGGAGGCGGGCCCTGGTGGACTCAGGGACCCTTCCTTTCCCAGCCACATCTGGGCTCTAGATCTTGGCATGTGGCTCCTGAGCCTGAGCTGTTCCATTAGAGAGAACCCCAGTGTGTCCAGGAGCCACACACTAGCCACCACCTCCAACTCCCATGCAGACTTCAGACAAACAAGGAACAAGACAGATGTGGCAAGGCCGCACAAGGTGGCCTTGTAATCCTAGTACTTTGGGAGGCTGAGGCGGGCAGATCACCTAAGGTCAGGAGTTCGAGACCAGCCTGACCAACATGGTGAAATTAGCCGGACACGGTGGCGCACGCCTGTAATCTCGGTTACTCAGGAGGCTAAGGCAGGAGAATTGCTTGAACCCGGGAGGCAGAGGTTGTGGTGAGCTGAGATTGTGCCACTGTGCTCCAGCTGGGGCGACAGAATGAGACTCTGTCTAAAAAAAAAAAAAAACAGACAGATGTGGCAAACAACTGGGTCCCCACAAACCTCCTCACAGCCCCCTAGGACATGTTGCAGAGCCTCCCACAGACAGTCCAAGGTGACAACCAGGTCTGGCATCTTCCTCGGCAATATTGCAGCACTGGCCACAGAATGACAGGGAGGAGACTCTGGGATCCCCAGAGCTGATACAGAGCAAACTGTGAAGCACAAGCCACAAAACCCACGCAGCAGGAAGTGACCCAGGGGCCCAATGTGGTGCTCCTGGAGAGCTAGGGAGACTGAAGAACCCAGAGGGCTGTGAGGGTAACAAGATGCCTCAGCATGGAGCCAGGTGTGTGACATCAACACAGGAGAGGGATGCCTTGTGGAACCCCTTCTGACAGTCCCCCAAAAGGACACTGGCATTCAAGGCAGGAAGGAGGCCGGACAGGTGCTGTGCCAGGAGGCCAGGAGCAGGTCGTCTCCACTACCCAGCATACAGGAGCATTCTAGAGCCTCTGACGCTGACCACAAACACCCTGGACCTCAGTTCCACTTGCATGAGTGTCCTGGCAATGGCAAGGGGCTGAGAGCATGCAGGAGTCATGTCACCCTGACCAGGCGGCACACCCTGCCCCTCGCTCCTAGAACCTGGTGCATTAAACAGCAGCAGGGCAGGGACCAAGCATCCACCTGATGCTCACTGAATCCACTTCAGCACCAAGAAGCCAAAGCGCTAATGAAACAGGACTGAGAAGCAGGCTTTCCCTGCAGTCCACATGGCAGGCCTTTGTGAGATGTGGGAATCCGAGCTCCGTCTTCCATAATCACTAGCCAGCTTGACCTGGGCTCAGAGCACGATCCATGCGGTGACTGATCCAACTGGAATCACATTTTCCTTGAAGTTCTGTCTAACTCATCTGTAAAACCATCTGGGCTTGCTATTTACTTTTTGATGAGCTTGTAAATTACTGGATCAATCTTTTTAATAACTACAGGATTTTTCAGGCTTTCTTTTTCTTTGCGGATCATCTTTGGTAACTCACACTTTTTCTGGAAATTTGGCCATTTTGTCTCTCTTCAAATATACTGGCATAAAATTATTCTCAGCATTTCCCTATTATCTATTTTTAATCCCTGCTTTATCTGCAGCCTTTCTCACGCCTCATGCTCCTTATTTTTGTCTGCTCTTCTTCTTCTTGATCAGTCTCGCTAAGGCTTTTCTATTTCAGAGAACCAACTTTTGACATTTTTGTTCAGAAACGGAAAAAGCCCTGTTAAAAGAACCTTCACACCCCTTTGGAGCATGTTAGCTCGGTTATTTGTGAGCCTAAAAAGTCTGAGTGAGCGTTTTTTAGCTGAGGAGATCTGTGGCCACAAAGGGAGGAGACAGCCATGTGGTTCCCTTGGAAGATCCCAGGCTCACCCTGGCTCTGCCACTGGCCACTCTGTTATTCACGCCATTATCTTTCCCGAGCTATTTAAATTTTCAGAGCCACAGTTCTCAGATTTATTAAGCAGAATAAAGACCTTCCATTCCTAACCATGATACAGAGGGCTGATATTAATTTTAAAGAGATCTGACAACTCAGAAAGAACATCTTGGTACCTTGACCCTCTTCTATTCTGCCCATACCCTGCAGGCAAGGACAGATGAAGGGCTGGGGTCCAAGGTGACCCTTGTTCTGTTTCTTTGTTTTGCTGTGTTGAGAGGAGGGGTCATTTTAGCTCATCCAAATCCCCCCAGAGCAATCAGCCTCAGGCACACTGACAATTCAGGTAAACTTTACCCAACTACAGCAGACAACTTTCCAGACAGACAGTAAGTAGTGCAAGGAAAGAGACAAGCCCTCATCCCCACCCCACCCTTGTCCCCCACAGCCTCTTGTTTCATGGGCTGCCCTGAGAAGGTGAAGGGGAGAACAGGGAGAGCTACTGTAATATTCCCCATGTAAGAATGTTGGTAGAGGCCTCTCCGCTTGAGGCTGGCACCTGCCTCAACAGGAGCAGACCAGACTCCTAAAGCCTCAAACATTCTGCAGGGCAACCGCAGGGCTACTGGCACTAAACAGTATAGGAGGGGAAGGAGAAAGCTCCTAGTGGCTGTGTCTGTTGTCACCTTCTTCACGGGTAGCTGCAAAAGTTAGCAGGAGGTAGGCACAGAACACCCAGGGATGCATTCGGGCTGGTAAAAGGCAAGAGTGGTATCATAAAACAGGACACTGAGAAGTGCTCCCCAGGGCTTAAGGTGAAGCACACCCTTCTACTGGTGTCAAAACATAACTTATCAAACTGGGCAAGAACGATCTGGCATTGGGGCATCCAATGCATAAACAGAGTGGAGAAGGGTGAGAGCCAGTGGCCTCCACCCGGGGCACTGCCATGAGCCCGTAGCAAGGGCACTGCTGCTGCAGCTGTGTCCATCTGTTCCATCAGTTCCCATTCTGGAACAAAACTGCTTCTGCTGGGACAGGACGAGGGGTTTAATGTTGGGAGTTTACATTTCAGAACGGCGGTCCCCTGTTGTGGCCTCCTGCAGACCCAGGCAGTCAGTGGGGACCACAAAGTGTGGGCCTGTCCACAGGCACATCCCTGGGAGGTGTTTCTGAGCCTCCTGAGCCAAACTCCTGCTTTGTGAACTGAGCACAATGCTCTCCCTGCTCACAAAGCCACTGACCACAGTGCCCCTGGATCACACATTCATCCCCCAAGAAGAAACAAAGAAAACCACCGCCAAACTCCCCAGTGTGTCTGCTCCCCTGACTCCATGCTCTTACCTGTGCACTGACCTCCAAAACGTGTTCATGATGTATCTTTCCTGCTAGGCCTAGAAGCTCCCCACTGTGAGCACAGACATGCAGGAGCCAGCCCCGCCCACCTCTCCAGCGGTCAGAGCCATCTCCTTCCAGCTGAGACCACGGGACATGAAATGATTTCCCTCGATGCACTGTGCATGGGAGCAAAGGCTTGGAGTCTGCCCATACGCCTCCCCTCGACCTGACCTCACTCAGCCCCCATCTTCTGCTCCCTCTGAACGTGCACTGCATTCTACCGCCTCCTCCCAGTGATGCCCACATCCACTCCCAGGACCAGGGTGCACTGGCCCAGAATCCCTCTCAGGACTGGGGTGTGTCCCCCCAGATCCCATCCCGAAACCAAGGTGTGTTCCTCAGATCCCCTCTCAGGACCAGGGTACATTCATCCAGAAACCCTCCCAGACTGGGGTGTGTGCACACCCAGATCCCCTCCCAAGACCAGGTGTGTCTTCCTGGATGTCCCCACAGAATCGGGTCACATGTCCCCATACCTCCTCTCAGAACCTCGGTGCATCCCCGATCCTCTCCCAGTCCCTGTTGTGTTGCCTGGACAATCCACGGGGCTGGAGAAGGCTCTGAGAACCGGTGCTAAATGGAAGTGTGTCACTAACGAGATTAAAACATGAAGGGCAGATGCCCACAACTAGCCGCATGGTAAGGCTCCTTCACCTGTCACTCAGGAGACTGCCGTTTCATGCTGACATGTGTGAGGCCTGGACAGGGCTGCCATGGCCACCTCCAGGCTCTCTGGATGGCCAGTCGGGCCCCAGGCAGATGCTGAGGAACAAAGTACCTGTATACCTGAGAGCCTCGAGAGCTGGCAGGGCCCTGCTGGGCCCCAGGTGCTCCCCTCTGCCATCCCCAAGAGACAAGGCAACGGGCAGCAGGCGGCCAGGAGAAACCTCAGTGCTGATTACCAGCCATCCAGGCAGACAGTTAACACGAGATACAACCCTGAAGGATCAAAGGGAATCGATAGAAAAAATACAGTGAATGTCAGGACAGCTGAGGTCTCAGGAACCACTTGGGAAAGTCACAGAAGGCATGTTCTTATTCAGTGTTCATGTGTCAAAACATCAGCTCAGCTTTGAAGCAACAGAGAAAATCATGAAGGTAAATGATCCTTCAATTTGAAAATATAAAAGATTGAATTTTTAATGCAAGGAAAAGCAAAGCTAGAGGAACAAACCTGGGGAAACGTGGGGACCCCTTCTGAAGAGGCATCGGTGTTTCTGTTATACAGTGAGCAGTTCACTCAACTGCCAGGAAAGTCAGAACATAACGGGACAGAGGATTAGAGTGTACAAGTCACAAAGAAATACAGAGGGTGAACAAGCAGAAAGGAGTCGCCGTCGGCCTTAGAAAACAGAAAGGGCAAAGGGAAACAGGAGGTGCCAAGTCCTCACACAGAGAGAGGGATGAGAGGAGGGGGAAAGGCACAAACCGACAGACAGAAGGAGAGGAAGAAGGGGAGAAAGACAGGGGCACACAGGGACACAGCACACTTCAGAGCAGCTCACCGGAACCCAACCCCTGGGCTTTCCCACCTACAGGGCTGGGCGGGGCCTGCCAATCTGCATTCCTAACAGGCTCCTCACTGCTGGTGATGCAGTGGTTGGCCTGGACAGCTACAGAGAGCAGACTGTGAGCAGACATCACTTATAAAGATGTAAAAGAGCACATAAATAAGATGTAAAATTTGGGAAAATATCTCAGAAACTTGGGAGAGAAATGACATATTTACACTGCTAAAAATGTTACTCAGTGAATACTTCATGTGCACGAAGAAAAATCTCTCTTAGAACGTGTTATCTAAATGTCAGATGCTGAGAACACTGCAGAACATGCATTAAAGGGAAGAATAAGCAGATGTTTTAAATCACATTTATCACACCAGTAGTGATGTCTGTGCAAAATGGCAAGCAAAAAGGCAGAAAATAAAATTATGTATACACAAAAATGACAATTACGTGGGGAAAAATACATATAAAGACAAAATCTGAGCAATAAATAGCACTCGGCTGGGTTAACTGGATTGGGTGACATTTTGAAAACATCTTGCTTAAGAACATTCTGCATTTAAAACTTAGATGCGCCTCTGAGCCTCCCTGAGTGTGACTGCCTCCTCCTAGGGCTGAGGAAAGAATCCCTTGCTCACGGAACTGCTATAAAACCAAGTGAAATGCTGCACATCAGGCAGCAAAGGCTAGACTAGGCAATACTGGGAGGAAAGAGTCCATAGGAGAGGCAGCAAATGTCAGAAAAGAAATGAAAAAAGACCAACGCAGAACGTGAACAAGCACCAAGTTATGGAAAAGTAGAAGGGAGGGAGATAAAAGAGGAAAAGAAAAGGATGATTCAGAAATACACACAAGCAGGACCCATGAAAGGGTCTTTGCCTTCTCCACTACAGAGGATGTAATTAAGGGGAGAACAGGGCTTCCAAATATTCACTTCTGGGATCTTACAGAGGTAACAAAATAAGGCTGCATACCTCTTAAAAAGCACAAAGTAGATATCTCTCCCAGTGTGATTGACTCTGGTCTAAGAAAAAATGCTCAGGGCTCAGCCTTAAAAGATGCTCAATTTATACACACCTAGACACATTCATGCACCCACACAGACAACACACATCAACACATGTGCATACACACATATACACATGTCCGTGCATATCACAGACATACACACACAGACACATAGGAATGCCCACACAGACACACACATCTATGTGAATACAAAGCCACACAAACATGCAACCACATGCCTGGATGTAAAGACAGGCACATGCATGCACACATGCACATGAGCACAGGCATTCACAGACACACATGTAAGAAGCAAAGGCAAATGTGCACATATCCACACATGTAACCCCACAGGGATGCATGTGTACATATACATAGACACATGCCACCACCCACATATCATTCACATGGACGTATCCTCCTACATGTTCACATACACGGCAATACACACACCATCTAAACACACATATGTGATCTATTTCTCAACTATATCTTACTTTTATTGTAAATATTAGGGATCAAAACAATGTCTATACGTGAAATGTGTATGTGTGATTTTACATTTATATTCAGTATAATATCTTGTATCACATAGTTGAGAAAGAGATCCTATTTGTCGCCGTAAGCCTAAGACATCAGCAGTTTGGTGTCATAAAGGCCTGTGAGCCCCAAGGCTGGAGGAAGAGTCTAGATCCCTTCAGTGAAGGTTCCTGGAATGTCCCAGAGGCTCCCAGATGGTCCCTCCTGAGTCTATTGGGCCTGCTGGGCACAGGCCCTGGGCAGCAGACAGGGAACACAGGAGGGCGATGGGAACCCAGGCATGGCTCCCTCCAAGCTGCCCTTTCCCTCATGGCTGTTTCATCCTGAAAATGGGGTGATGCCGGCCACTGGAGGAACCCCAAGGGCTGTGGGTGCTGTATTATGACCACCGTGACACCTCTACAACTCCCAGCACAAGGGCACCTCTGCCTTCCGGAAGTGACAGCGTGCTCTGGGGTCAGCGACACTGAGCCAAAGGCAGGGCTGGTGGGAGCCTCAGGCCAGTAGATCAGCACCACCTGCATGGTCACGTTCACCTAAGGCATGGCCAGGACCTGCCTCTTCCTCCCTGGGCAGCTGACCTATTCCAGCAGCAACCAGAAGTCAATGCGCCCAAATGCTGTCCTCAGAGCAGCCCCTTCCCAGCACTATCCCATGAGCTGCTCTGCTCCACAGGGCAGCTAACCTAGGCTGCCTGCCCATTTGCTAACTAAAAAACCTCAGGGCATCTCCTCCACAGCCTCAAATACTAATATGTACCACTGGGAATTGTGGCCCATGTCACCACAGGGTAAACTGAGGAACAGGAAGGCAGCTCCCTCTACCTCCCCAGCACCACAGCCAACCCTCTAGGCTTACTGGCCCAAGCCACTGACCTGCTTCTCATTCTCATCCTCCAGCCTCAGCCGGTCCTCGATGCAGCTCCGGGCCTGCAGGAACGCCTTCCTCTGCGAACGCTCGGTCAGAATCCGCACGAACACCCCATACATGTTCACGCCGACAAAGAGCAAGGCATTGGCGCCGAGCTGCAGGGAGAGAAGGAGGCAACGTGTGGAATGACATCCCGCACACATGAAGAGGGCCCAGGCCACCCAGAGAACATAGCAAGAGCTCCCCAAAAGCCATGCCACCCGGGCCAGACCCACAGCGCGGGCCGAGGACACAGGGAGCCAGCCAGGCAAAAGCTTGCCCTCACCCTGTCTGGGCAGCTGTGAGACAGCACATCAGGGTACAAGGAGTAACCAGGCCTAGTGTCAAGGCCGAATTGTGTCCCCCAAAATGCATAAAGTCCTAACCTCCAGGACTCCGGGATGTGACTAATTGAAAACAGGGTCTTGACAGAGGCAATTAAGTTAAAATCAGGCCATCAGGGTGGGCACTAATCCAATCTGCCTGGTGTCCTTAGAATAAGGGAGATAAGGACACAGACACAAGCAGTGGGAAGACTCCACGAGGGCACAGAGAGAAGATGGCCATCTGCAAGCCTAGGAACAAGGCCTCGGGAGAGCCCAGCCCTGCCCGCAGCTTGATCTTGAACTTCCAGCCTCCAGACTGTGAGATAATCCGTTTCTGTTGTCTAGGGTGTCCAGTCTGCGGCACTTTGTTACAGCAGCCTCAGAAAACCAAGACCCCTAGAGAATACGTATGTAAAGAGTGGCTGTTCCCAGAAAGCCTGCACAAACTGCTCTGGAAAGATTCAGGAAAAGGTGAAAGGTGAGCTCACAAAAAAAAAAAAAAAACCAGCCCGTATGTTGATTTGGGTACACAGTGAGCACCAGCACAAGATGGGGAAACGCAGTGTCCAGAGCCTGGTGTCTGCACACTGCCTCGGTCCTGTCCCCACTTCAGCTTCAACAGATGAGACACAAGGAAGGGGCCAGCCTGAGAAGGAGCCAGCGCTAGCAGTGTACTCACACTCCAGGCTCAGGACCCGGCTCAGACCCAGGTATCAGGCACCAGGTGCCAGCCTGACCCAGGGCTCCCCTCCACCATCACTTCCCGCTCCCCACTGCCTGCAGCTGGTCTCCTCAACTGGTCTGTCTCTACGTCTCACAGGCGACTGGGCCTGGACAAAGGCACCTCTGACAAGCCATGCAGGGCCATGGCATGTCCTGCCGGGGGCCAAGTGGGGCTGCAGTTTGTAAGTATTATATGAAACAAGTGTCACTTGCAAAATTGGAGAACTGTTTTGTCTGATTAAGCCCAGGCATTTCTACTTGTATGCCAGAGCTGAGCCAGCAGAGCCAGGAGCAGAAACCTGCAGGCTCCGGCTGTCACTGCTCCACACGGATTAACCACAAACACCCCCACATGTAAATGTGTGCTGCACACTGTGAAACAGAACTAAAATCAAAAACGCACTCACACAGTAGTGTGGGGAGCAGCTGCCGCCGACAGGGAGCCAAGAGAGTCCAGGACATGGACCCATGAGACGGGGGAGATGGGTGTCACCCTGATGGGACCAATCTACAGACAGCAGGACAGGAGTCTCCAGACAGCTTGAGGAGAAAGACCTGACAGCTCCTGGCCACCTACTGGATGCTGGGGCTGAGGAGCAGGTGGGAGGGCTGAGACTGACCGGGGTAGGGGCCACAGAGAGGGCCAAGGACAGACTTGGGGCGCCTTCAAACACGAGATGTACGATAATAGCCTCAAAGGTGCATCCATCATGAGGCTGAAAAACAAACCTAGGACCAATGGTCACTTGCAATCTGGAAACATCGAGCCACTCTCAAGGAGGTGACAGGGAGGGAGGATGAGGAGCACAAATCTGCAGGGCCCCAGCTGACAGCCATCCTCTGCCTGACACTTCCACAGGGGACCTGACCCTGGCCCAGCACAGCTCCCCAGACACGTCAGACACACACCCACCTGACTCTGTGGGGCTGACGACATTAAACACCACACACTGGCAAAGGCATAGGCAGGAAATTACCCCTGCCTGACAGCACCATCCTGACCACAGTCTCTGCAAGCCAGACATGGGATGGCTATCACCTGTGAGGGGTCAGAGAGGGCGGCAAGACATCCAATAGGATGGCCTCTCCTGGACTCTGAGCATCAAGAAGGTGACCTTGAAATCTCCACTATGACCCTGAAGATCTCCACCGGACCTGAATATGGCCATTTAGCTTCCCTCTCAATGCATTTGACATAGCTGTCATCATGGTGTGGATACCTTTCAGATCCGGCTTTTTCCACGAACAAAACACAGAGCATGTTAGGGTGTGTTCAGTGCTCAGAATCAGCAAACACCATGGATGTCTGGAAAGGGTCAGGGATGGAGCAGGGAGCTGGAAGACCTGGGGCCATCGGACACCTGGGGTGCTGGAGCTGCCAGAGCTGAGCCAGCGAGGCCTGTGGAGGGGCCTGCACGGGAGGCCACCACCCACTTTCTAAAGGAAGTGAAAGGCAGGTGGACCCCAGCCATTAAAACAAAAACGATAATCAGGAACAATAAAATTTCCCTTGGAGATTTTCCACATCATAGCTTCCTTTCTCCCCTGGTTTCCTCCTGGAACACAATGGGCTTAGATTACAAGCGTATGACAAAGAGTCCATGGGGAGTGGAAACACAGCACAGCTGGCAGGTCAGTTGTAAAGATGACCGACCCTCCCCGTGTGCATCAGAGCTGTTCCGTGCGGGATGGCAGCCCGAGGAGGCTGGGAGGAATGGCAGCCAGTCCCCCTCATGTCTGCACTACATGGAGGTGTCCCTGCAAGCCTTCCCAGAGCCCAGGGACCCCTTTCTCAGAGGGAAGCAGCCACTCCTCTCTTCTCATTAGCTCGCCTCCCATTTCTTTAGCTGCACTCTATCCTCACTAGAATGGGGAACCATCACTACCTGCCCTTAGGATGTCTGAGGGGCACTGTCACCAATGAAACCAACACTCCCACTGGAAGCTTCAGACCCTCATGGCCCCTGGAAAGGAAAAACACCATCAAACAAACCAGTCCTCTATGAGCTGGGCACTGCCTCCCTCCAAAAAAAACCCATGGAGGGGGGTGGCTGAGAAGAGATTGCTGCGGAAAGGACACTTCAGGAGGGCCGAGTGTCATCTGCCAAGTGCCTCACAACCGCCCATGAGCACAGGGCTCACCCACGGACACGCACGCCCCCATATTTTCCCAGATGAGCATCCTCACCCACCAAATGGACCCACTGCATTGGAACTGAGAATTCCAAACCTGTCCCCAAGGTCTGGAACTCTCAATTCTCCCGATGAAGCTCGCCAAACTCACAGCTAGAGGGGCATTTAGGTCCAAAAGATGTAGGTCCCAGGGCAAGATAATCGTGATGTGGCCTAGCACACATCACAGTGACAAGAAAGGCAGGCTCGTGTCACCATGAGCTACTCAGGGATGAGGGCTCCAGGGGCTGCAGGAGTCTGGAGGAGAGGCAGCCTCCCCACCACAGCCCGCTGGCCACTCCTGGAGCAGGGGATCCAACCCCAGCCCAGCCCCAGCCATCTGCACCCCACCACCACACTCCCTGACCACATGGTGGCCCAGAGCCACATGCTATCCACACCACTCAGGCCCTGGGTGGCACTGGGCTGCTGGTCTCCCAGTCTGGACACCCTCTCAAGCCCTCATCCCAGCAAGGGCTGAGCTGGGTTGTGAGTGAAGACAGGAGTCCAGGTGTCCTCACTAGGGTCAGACCCTGCCCTAGCCCTATCTTCTGCCTGCACCACCTCTGTGCCTCAGTCTCTCTATCCAACAGACGGGCAGATTGGCAGCAATTGTAGTACCTACCAAATGACCTTCTCAAGGAGACCGAAGGAGAAACCCAACAAAAGACACTGCATGGGAGGCAGTTAGACTCTGAGGTATCAGGATGAGTCTGGAGCACTGTGTAGTGCCAGACAGTAAGGAAAGTGTTAAACACACACACACACACACACGGACACACGCACACACGCAATGATGGGGGTATGTCAAAGGACACAGCAGCCAACTGAAAGAGCTCCCAATGGCCAAACAGCCAACACTTGGAAACACCCTGAAGAAACCTTCATGGGCCAGATTAACTCAGCCAGACAACTGAGAAGAGAAGGGCTTCACGGGGAGTCAGCTGGGCTGAGCACCAGCACGCTCGGGAAAGGCGACCAGGGGGAGCATGACCTGTCTGCAGGCCCTGGGACACCTCTACTTGACTGTGCACCACCTGAAAACATCACCAGAGCCGGCTCGTCACTATGGGAGGCAGGTTAGACTCTGAGGCACCAGGATGAGCTCGTGTTTGGCTTAATCCACAGATGGATACATATACAAATGTTTATAGAAATGTATGTGTACATATAGGTCCTAGCTCTGCCTAATGAGAGAAAACTAGAAGCAATGGCTCCCCAGGAGCAACAAGGACACCAAGAGGCCAGGTCATGGTCTTTAATAAAATTCTCCAATAAAAGGAACTGGGACTCCCTGGAGAAATGACCGATACTTGGACTCAGGCAGAGAAAATATTTGCTAATCAAGCAGATGGGCCTGAAGCACCTTGCAGGGTCAGAAAGGAAGGCAAGTGTCTGTCTGTCTGTCTGTCTGTCTCTCTCTCTCTCTCTCTCTCTCTCTCTCTCTCTCTCGCTCACACACACACACACACACATACATACACACACACACACACACACACAAATGGGGGGGTGTCAAAGGACACGGGAGCCAACTGAAAGAACTCCCAGTGGCCAAAGTTGGAACAATTTGAGCAACACAAAGTAGTATTGAATAGTAACCCAAAGT
>PVKP010036590.1:0-22338 GCA_004027715.1 Plecturocebus donacophilus | reverse complement strand
ATATTATTAATTACATTTCTAGTTTTATCAACACTTATTATGTAGTTACTTTGTGCAAAACATCAAAACCAGCACTTAATTGCAACAAGCTCACAAATTGCTATAAATACAATATAAAACTTACTCTTAGGTAATGCAAACCATCAACAAAATATTTAAAGTTTTATTATTTCCCTATCTCATAAATAATATTTATGTTTATTTTTATACTAAAATATACATTTTTTTCATTTGACTGCTTTTGTAAATCAAACAGACAAAAAAAAAAAACAGAATACAAAAACCAGCCTACCTCTATAACTCTTACTTATCAGGATAAAATTTACACCACTCATCTTAATCCACAACTTGATGTTTATTTTAATGACAAGTGTTTGTTAGGCATTTACTGTGAGTCGGGCATTGGAGTAGGTGCCAGGGATCCAAAGATGACATTCATGGACAAATCCGTCACAAAGAAGTTCCCAGAATTGTGAAGAGGATTTTATTTTTCCTTTTCTCAGCTGCAACCTTCATAACCTGCCTAGAGTTGTTCCAGCTCCACGTCTGAAATTCTGTCTGGTACATTTCTGTCACCACAGTCTAGAACCTGTCATATTGCCACATATTCATCCCTAATGCGTACTGAGTAACTTTCCTGATACTGATCATATGTCATCTTGCCTCATCTTAGAAACTGCTTCACATGCCTTGTGGAACAACTTGCTATCACCAACATACCAAGCTGGACATCACTGATAACCACTGCTTGTCCATATTTCCCTCTTGTACCCACCACTTATGTTTCAAGATGTCACACGTCAACAAACTGACTACTCCAGCATGCATTCTCCTGGATTATAACCCATTTTTGTTTGTGACATCCTCTATTAGTCCATCCTTTTCAGGGCAGCTTGAGTCAGGAAAAGAAATATCTCTCATCTAGTCATTTTCTTCATGGAAGAAAAATCTACCCAGAATAAAATTCTACTCTGAATCTGAATAAAAATTCAGAAACCCCAGTTAACATTTTTCTTCCTTGAATTTCTTTGATAATTGGTCTAAATAACAGTTAATGCTTATTTTTCAAAATATTACCTTCAATTTTTCCAAAGCTAACATTTTATAAATTTGAAAAAAAGAAAGCTCAGAGAATTCAAATGACTTTTCCAAGGTCACAAACTGCTAGTTAATGTTAACAATAGTATATTTTTCCTTACATCTAAGACTGATTTGTATGCCAAAATATCAGACCTGGCAGAAAAATCCAGTCATTGTATTCACAAAAATTTCTGAGTCCTATTACTTGTGGAGCAGAACATTAACAGATATTAAAAATTATTCTCAATGTATCTAACTGATTATATATAGCTGATTATGTATCCCATAGGTATCTGATGTTTTTCTAGTCTGTGTACAAGATAATAGCAAAAAAAGTGGTAGTTGCTGTATAAGAAAGAAGAGAACAAAATATGCTTATGTAGAAAATGGGGATCAAAAATATGTATGCATCTGAATACATATATATGTATGTAAACACACACAATGTATAAATGAAGATATTAAAATAATGCATATTTCTCAGCGAAGGCATCATCAATTCATTTGCTATAAATATAATTATTTATATTAAACTTCTCCAAAGGTCAATTATAGGGCCCACTGAAGATGGTTTAATATCAAATCTTAAAAGAATCGACAGTACAAGCAAGTGAAAAATATTCTTTCTAAAATAGGAGATCTAAATTCTGAACATGTAGCACTGGCTGTAGTATTTGACATCGGTGTGAAAGCAGTTTTGCCCAAAATATGCAGCTCATGCTGTGACGGTGACAGTGATGTGCACTGTGTAATGTCAATTCAAGAGGAGAGGCCACAGCAGAGTGTAAAGGACCCCACTCAACATGCATTTCATGACAGTATAGAATCACTTAGGAACCCTGACTGGAAAGTGACTGAACAACAGACAGATATGACACATGCTTTTTGACCATTTAATAAAAAGAATCTACCAGGATATCTTCCCATTTGGTTAAAAGGGAATTTTTATTCATTTTACCATTCTGTATACCCCAATATTGGCCATGCTTTTTGTATACTCAGTGCAAGATAACATATTGATCCAGTAACATTGTTGCCATATTGAAAAATAGTTAACCATCTTTGTTCTGCTCTGAGAGGGCACTGTTGTTGGGAACAGACTACTCACATCCTGAACCAAACACTAAGCACACATGGACATAAATATGGGAATAATAGACGCTGCAGACTAGCAGAGGAGGGTGGGAAGGAGAGGGTTGTGGACGGCAAAACTATTTGTTGGGTACTATGCTCACTGCCTGAGCAATGGGGTCCATACCCCAAACCTCAGCATCACACAATATGCCCCCTGTAATAAACCTGCACATGTACCCTCTGTATCTAAAATAAAAGTGGATATTAAAAAACAAAATGAAATAGCATAGTCATTTCAGTTAATGGCAAAAACTAAATTACACAATAATATTTTGCACCAATGCTGACTAGTGGTTATTCATTAGTAACAGTTATTCCAATATTGTGAAATTATTTGTTTTATTACCAGCAGAATTTCTTCTTTGTGACATACAAATGTAGGTGATATGATAATGAACTAGCACAATACCTTTAAAATTCCAAAAGTTATTTATTCCTGGTATCCACAGTAAGATTAATACCTCCTGCACAAGATTATGTAATCATCACTACTGGAGTAAAGCTTTATTAGCCAATTATCTCAGGGAAATCAACATTCTTCTCAAGTTTCATTAACTCCATAAAGTGAGCTAGAAAGATAGATAAATGAGCCTTAAATATTTTTGTAAGTTTTTTATTTTCTGTAATATTTATTATACAGTGAAAGGTGTAACCACTAGTAAAGCCCAACAGCCATGTTCTTATAATAATACTTTGAATCTAAGAAAACAGTGTTCTGTAAACTGAATCAAACAGGAAAAAAAAGTCTCCATTATTAATCATGAAAAATGCTTTGGTGTGTCCGTATGTATATATGCAACATCAATTTCTTCTTCATTGACCAACCTTGGCCTTAATTTTACACCTCATTCACTGAAGGGGACTCACCTCCCATAAATCTGTAACACTGATGGCTTTCACAGTAGGAAGATCTTACTAATTTATTAATCACTTTATTATTTTTGACATATTTAATTTCTCCCATTAATTACATGTTTCAGAGATGTGAAAAATGACTATAGTTGGTGGTCATTTTATGAGAATCCAATATCTATTTCTCCATTTCTTAGCAAATGCATATCAAAAGAAAATGTCAGTATATGTCATCTCTAAGTCAGATTTGTAGGCAACAAATCTCTATGTATGGGAATTTTTCAATCTGGCAGGTAACTAGGCTTCTATAGCAAGTAAATCCAGAAGTGTTGCCTGGCAGAGCTCCCCAGACCTTGTGGTTTAAAGAAATTCTCAATGGAGAGAAAATCTTCCCTCCCCAGCAGTCCTATCGTTGGCATGCTATCTCATTGTGATTCTCTTTTTACTTCCCTGCAGTGTTCCTGAAATAAATGGAAATGAGGGAAAGCTTATTGTCAGAAGTTGTTTAGGGTCTCCTGTTACAGAAACCATCATCCACAAATCTTATGATTTGCTTCACCGCAAGTGAGAAAATTAGTAGGTAGTTTATAAAATTGAAGACAGAAAACAAAACTTTTGGCTCAAAGTATTGTTTTACTAATTTACCTAAATCAGTTTTTAGCTGAATCAAAATTAGTTATTCTCTTCTTTACCCTTGACAAGGCATAAGAACAAAGACTCATTCAAATCACATTATTTTCCTTTCTTAGCAGTCTGCAACTTAGTTAACTTAATTGAAATAATGAGTTTAAATTTGGGGTTAGAATATTGCAGGAAGCCTCAATTAGGGAAACAGTCTCTTAGTGATCTATCGCTCCATGCACATATTGCCTTTCTGCCGTATGATACACATAGAGGTCAGGACATTTATTGAAGAGTTGCTTTAAAATACAAGATTTGGTCCTGAAAATGATGAAAATTTTATTTTAATATGTTATTCACATAAATTATCTTACACATAAATAAAATGTAAGGATGACCATTTTGATGAAAGTTACTCTTGTTTAATGTGATGTAGCAGAAAAGACTACCACAGCTCCCTCTGCCTCCTTTCTACCCAGAATAAAACAATACTTTCTTGATTTGCTATTACAATTGCATTGCCTGTTGTGGTGTTTTACAAATTACACCTTACAATTGGAATTGACCTCTGCTTCCTATGGCTTCCACTCCTGAGAGCTACAATTATGAGTGGGTCCTCAGGTGCTTTCCTCATTTAGAACTCAAACTCATTTTGTCCCCACAATGAGTCTTCTGTGTTAAGACAAGATAAATATAAGTAGGGAGAGAGCAGAAGGGTTTCTTATGTCTGGTAATAGCTGAAATAATTTGGAAGAAGGATTCCTGAAGTAGCTTTAATTACCCAGGTAATCCTAAGAAACTATATCTTTCAAAGCCTAGAAGACTTAAGAAATGCCTCATTTCTCTGAGCAAGATTGAACTCTGGTTATTTTTATTGCAAAGATAAGGAAATTGCAAAATACCTAGAGCCAGACCAGTTAAAAATATCCAAACTCCCTTTAGCCCACATCCAATTCTGTAACAAGCTGAATCTAGGTATTACCCACACTGCCCTTGCCCATACTTAATCTGAAGCTAGGATCTTTCAGTCTCTGAAAAGGCCCTGGTCTCCAGAGAAAATGTCACACATTCCATGATGGCAAAGAAAATTGATATACTCTTCTATCCACCCAACCATCCATCCTTTCATTCAATGCTGTTCTCCTCTATATGCCACATACTCCTCTATATACTGAGGACACAATATTAAAAGAAAATAAATAGGCAAATAAACCTATTTTCCTCACGGAGTCTACATTTTACTAGAAAGAAACAAACTACAGATTCATAATTATTTATGTTAGAATTTATGGTGTAAATGCAATGAAGAAGGGGATAGAGGGACAGTGGGAACTGCTATTTTAGTTAACATAGTGAAGACCAAAGGGAGAAGGTGACATTGGACACAAAACCTGAAGGAAGTGAAGTCGAAAGTAACAG
Source organism: Plecturocebus donacophilus (assembly GCA_004027715.1). Taxonomy (NCBI): domain Eukaryota; kingdom Metazoa; phylum Chordata; class Mammalia; order Primates; family Pitheciidae; genus Plecturocebus; species Plecturocebus donacophilus. Next base: position 17,232 of record PVKP010036590.1, on the reverse strand, counting down.
AGATCAGTCAAGTGTTTCACTTAGGTCATACAAAGCCTTGCTCACTCTAAATATGGTCTGGGGACCATGGACAGAAGCATCAAGCAGGAACTTGTTACAGACATAGAATTTCAGGCCCCACCTCAGACTTCCTGAATCAGAATCTTCATTTTAACAACATCCCCAGGGGATTTGTGTGCACATTAATGACTGAAAGGCCTAACAGTGTAGTAACTTAGTAGCTAAGCAAGACTGAAAAGTAAATATGGTTTCTTTCTATGCCCTATGCTTCATTTTTACATTATATATACACATTTCTATCCTGCTTATTATAAAACAGACTAAAAGAAGAACACCTTATAGGAATTCTTTTTGAATTCTATAAAAACAGATACTTTTCAAGATAGCAATAAAAAGTTCATATTTATCTAAATGTGAGAACTGTCACTATTAATACTGCACCTAGTCCAGAACATTGCATTATACCCCAAAATTAATCTGGAGTTTGAGAGCAGGTGCTCTGCTGCTTTCACAGATGAGGAAAGGGGCTTTCCCTCCTGCTTCCTGGTACCAGACACAGGACCCAATAAGGAAGCAGCAGTCACAGAGGAGATGGGAAGGAACGCATCCACTAAGCCGTCTACCCAACTCCACACCAAGTTAGAGCCAGGCGCTATGCCAGCTCCTCTACTGAGAGCCCCACTTGCCCCCGCCTCAGCCTGTAGCAGCCTCCTGTTCACCCCAGAGTTCTTGCCTCACTACCCGGCCCAACTGCTCTTCATCCGTGCTGAACAGCAAAACCCTCTGCTAATGGCACGCCTAACCATTCCCTCCCTCCCAGACCCAGGTCTGTTCACAGGGCAGAGAATTTTAAGCAGAATCACACCTTCAGGTATAAACCATCACTGAAGAAACACCATTTACAGGCACTTATTACCGCCCCAGTAACCACTGTATTTGTAACATTGCCTCAAAAAAATAAAACGGCATTCAACAAAACTACAAAAATAATAACTATCAAGCTTGCATGATAACTTATGGAAAAATAACAATGTGTCATCCTTTTTCTTATTCCTGCTCTTCCTTTTGAAGCAATTTCCTAAAATGCTTTTCTCTAGGGCAGCTTTTTTTTTTCTTTTTTTTTTTTTTTTTTTAAATCAGAAATAAACCAGAGGGCATCTAAGCAGCTCATTCTTTCTTTGTTCAACTGTATAGATTTCCAACCAATAAGCACTACACTAAAAGCTGTCATGGTGGTGTATCAGGGCTACATTAATACTAGGAGTTTGACAAAATTCCAGATCATTTACCATAGACCCCAAGTGTTCATTCATGTGAAAAAATAAGTGATTCGAATGCTTCTAATAGGGCAGAGAGCAACTCACTGTATTTTTTCTCTAGATATGCCAATGCCCTTTTCAGAAAATATGTTCAGGGCTCTGTATATCATTATATAAGCAGTTCATTTACAATGCTCTAATTTATTTTCCTCTTAGAATTTTTAAATGAAGAATTATTATTGCCCACTAAAGTGTTCTGAAAAGGAAAACTGATGAAGATAATGGAATACCTGAGAAAGACAAATCACAAGTGCTGTCAGAGACAATGGGTGGTGGTATTCTTCACCAGACTTTGATTCCCTACAGAGTTTTCCTGCTAGATGTTCTGTGAAATATGTATTCACTGTTATATACCCTAAATCTCTATTCTTAAGTCCCTGCTTTATGACTAGCTAGTCAGCTCTGAAGATAGGCCCCTGCATAGAGTATGTTTCTCTCTTTAGCAATCAATTCTCTGACAATTTGTTACAATGACATTACTTAGGTAAAAATGCTAAACTATTAGGAACTCCCCAAATCACTGAGAGCACAGTCTAATATTGCTAAACTTCAGGTTCTGAAATTCTTTACCACTGTTCTAGAGCAATCCAAGACCTCTGTAACTTATAGAAGTAGAACAAGACTGGACCATGCTTTAAGATCAAGCCAGATCCTAGACAGTATTTATTCATTATTGATTATTAACATTATTTCTATTACATTATTTATATCTAATTTCAAACCATTTACAGTACATTAAAACACATACATAGACTATTAACATTTGGGGGTAATAGAGATTTAGAATAGAGACTTACCCAAATTGATAGTTTTTAAGCTTTTCTGAAAGTTTAATGAAAGTTTTGAATCTTCTCTACCTCAAAAATACATATTGCACATTTTTTTAAATTGTACTTTACATTCTGGGGTACGAATGCAGATCATGTAGGATTGTTACATAGGTACATACATGGCAAGGTGGTTTGCTGCCTCCTTCCCCCCATCACCTATACTTGACATTTCTCACCATGTTATACCTCTCTCCACCCCCCCCACGCCCCACTGTCCCTCCCCTACCTCCCCCAACAGACCCCAGTGTATGATGCTCACCTCCCTGTGTCCACGTGTTCTCATTGTTCAACACTTGCCTATGAGTGAGAACATGTAGTGTTTGATTTTCTGTTCTTGTGTCAGTTTGCCAAGAATGATGGTTTCCAGATTCATCCATGTCCCTACAAAGGACACAAACTCATCGTTTTTTATGGCTGCATAGTATCCCTTGGTGTATATGTGCCACATTTTCTTTATCCAGTCTATTACTGCTGGGCATTGGGGTTGGTTCCAGGTCTTTGCTATTGTAAACAGCACCATGATGAGCATACATGGTGTATGTGTCTTTATAATAGAACGATTGATAGTCCTTTAGGTATATACCCAGAAATGGGATTGCTGGGTCAAATGGAATTTCTATTTCTAGATCCTTGAGGAATCGCCACACTGTCTTCCACAATGGTTGAACTAATTTACATTCCCACCAACAGTGTAAAAGTGTTCCTATTTCTCCACATCCTCTCCAGCATCTGTTGTCTCTGGATTTTTTAATGATTGCCATTCTAACTGGCATGAGATGATATCTCAATGTGGTTTTGATTTGCATTTTATTTTGACATACAAGGTTTAAAAAAATCACAAACATTGAAAAACTCCTCAAAATTCCTGATTGAAGAGAATAAATGCCAAGACCAGAGTTTGCAAACTCAACTGCTTTGAAGACCAGGCAGATAACAGAGTGAAGTGGGCTGGGAGGAATACGATGAGAAGATGTGAGGCCTGAGAAGAGCTGGACCAGAATTGCATCTAAGCAGATAAGCTGTTCAGCAGCTACTCAGTTCCTGCCTTCTGTTTTCAGTGTGTCAGGATTGCTTCAGTGCTATTGCCAAAGCTTCCAATTTTTCAAGAGAAAAGTCTAGATTTTTGTGTAAAATATCTCAGTGCTTAAGTTTTAGTGATTAAAATATTATGCAGAAAGAAAAAAAGCAAATAAAATAACCATAATTATAGCTGATGACAAATGTCTGAAACATAAATACTTTTTGCATTTAAAAAGATTCAAATTATACTGATACGTACTCAATAGCAAAAACTAGTATTTTCTCATAAAAAAAAATTAACGCTAAGAAAAGTCTTTCCAATTTACCTTCATTAGCTGAAACTATAGTATTACCTGAAGATAAGGCCAAGACTTCCCCAGGAAGGAGCTTTAGGTCTGCTTAAAAAATATGAAAATGTGCATCATGAAGGCCACAGTTTACCATAGAGAAAAACATTTTGGCCTGGAAATTCCTGAAGATAGTAGCTACAAGTCAGTGGCTTCAACCTTTAAAAGGCCTTAGTATGGCTACTACAGCATATTTATTCTTGAGCAGACTTTATGCTAATTGACCAACCAAGATCACACTAGCTGCAAAATGCTCCCTCAGATAACTCTATGAATTGAACCATGAAATGGAGTTATTTGCAATTGCCCATGTAAGTGATAAAGAGCATCTGCATAAAATAATCATTGTGTTCCTATCACTAAAGGCAACAGTAAAGGTTTTAGTCTGCTTGACTTGAAGCAAATTACTAAGTAAACCTAATATGACTATATTTCCCAGAGATTTTTCTATCCCCTCCCAAATAGGTAGAAACTATGATGTTGTGCATTAGGATACCCTGAAAACCAGTAGGAAGAGAGACTCAATTCTCAAACATACAAAATAAACTACTGAAAATTTCCCTATTAAACCAATGTTTGCCTGCTTCCTAAAGTGTTATTGTGCCACTGGGAAATAGTAAAACAAAAGATCAATTTCTATAGCCTAGTAGTGTCATTCTTTCCTGTTATTATAGAATGGTCTCATGAAGTGGTTGAGCATTTATCCATTTGCAAAGCACCCAAATTTATTTTTCTGACTGTTCTGGAACTTCTATAAGCTACTTATTTCTATGTAAGTTTCCCATTTTGTTTAAACTGGCTAGAGCCAGTTCTACTCAAGCAAATCTGAACCCTAACTGATACAAAAACCAGGATCTCAGAGGGATGGCATTTTCTTATGTTTTACAAGATGGGAATATTGTACTCCCAGCCTCACTAAACAGTACCCTTTTCACAAAATGACATGGAAGCAGAAAAGCAACCAAAACAGAAAAAAAATCTGCAGACTGGGACAAGCATTCCACCAATAACCACTGGCGTTTTCTTTGGTTTTGCTTTGTTTTGTGTTTTGTTTTTTGTTTTTTGCTCACTGCCCTTGACCAGAGGGTGCAGCTCAATGTGCTGATGCTGTAGAAGATCTGAGAATTTTCACACAAGTCTGGGTAAGGGAAGGGGTTGAGTAACAATGACAAAATTGAAATTTCTGCTAGCTAAGCAAGATGGGAAGTTTGAGTTAAGTTTAAATTGATTTTTTAAATAAGAAATATTATTTCTTGCAGTCTTGAATTTATTAAGCAAAATTCATATCCATAATAACAACAATATTTGTCATCATAACAAGCTTAACAATATTGATACAGCACATTTTAACTTACGCAGCATTTTCACTTATACGATTCAGACTGCAGTCAGCCTGACTTACTATCAGCATTCCTACAAAATGTTTAACACTTCTCATCTGCATCTACTAGATCAACAACCACAATGTAGGATGATCAAAAAGAAATTCAAATTAAGGAAATATAAAAAAACAGCTACTGAAAATGAAGTCAAAGTAAAAATGAACTACAATATTTTATTGAAAAGAAAGTCTAAAAGTTAAATATATTTCCAAAGCATAGAATCTCTGTAATACTCAAAACTAAAGAAGAGTTATTAAGAAGAATCAGATTCCACTTGTTATCTTAAATTCAGAATTGACAGTCTCCTACTATAAATTGTATTTTCTTAGAGCAAGCTGCTGTTTTAAAAATCTTGTCATTACTAGTGGAGTGAGCTCAATGCTCCTAGATTTTCTGATTTAAGTAGTAAGATTAGCTTTGCCAGTACAAACCCAGATTTTCACATTAACCTAATGTGGTATCTGTATAAGAGATGAACAGTGTTACGAGAAAACAAACACAGTTTTCTATTTGATCTTAGTGGTTTTACTCAGCCCAGCCCAAATAAAAATGAATCTAGCTTATAAAACACCACACAAAAATTGGCAAATGTGTGTTTTCGAATGACAACATTTTAAAATTTAATGAAAATATATGCATTTCAATGAAGCAATTTTATTCATCCAACAAATATTTGACAGCATTGTTCTTGCTTACACACACACATAAACACAGATAGACACACACAGCATTCACACACACAAATCAAGTGGTTAATAAATGTGCATGTAAAAGCACAGATAGGAACAGTTGTGAGGAGTGTTAATTAGGTAGGTGTAAATGGTCAAGGAAGGCCTCTGCGACCTCTCTGATGAGACATTAGATCAGGGACCGGAATGAAGTGAAGGTATGATTCATGATGATGTCTCCAGAAGAGCATGATAAACCAAGAGAATATAAAATGCAAAGGTTCTGAAGCCAAGTATGTCTGGTGTGACTGAAGGGCAGAATGAAGGCCAGTGTGACTGGAGCTCAGTGATCAAGGGGAAATGAGATGAGGATGAAGTCAGAGAGATAGCAGGAGCCAGAACAGGTAGGCTGTGGAATGGTCTTGAATTTTATAATAAATGGAATGAAAAGCCTTTAAAGAATATTGAACTGAGGAGTTACATAGTATAACTTTTATGTTAAAATATTAATCAGGCTGCTGTTATGATAATAGACTGTAGGAGGCAAAAGTGAAGAAGGCAGGTCAGTTAGAGGCTACTGCAATAATTTCAAAGTTACATAACAGTTGCTTGGAATAGTGTGGTAGTAGTGGAAGTAGTAAATATGAATATATTTTAAAGGTAGAACAAACAGAAGTTGCTGATGTATTGAATGAGGGAGTCAGAATGCCTCCAAAGTTTTGACGTGAACACCACCAAATAGACTGGAGTTGCCACCTTCTAAATCAAGGAAGACTACAGTAGGATCTGGGGCAGAAGAAAAATTTATCTTGGACATCTTAAGTTTGAAATGCTTATTAAATCTCCATGGGTAGATGTCAAAAGATAATTGTGCATATGAGTCTGGCCTTCATGAATCTATAACTCTGAGAGTTGTGGCATTTTTGTGTCATTTGAAACCATGGGAGTAGATGAGAAACTAAGCAATAAATGTTGATATAAAAGAAAAGAGGGCCCAAAGCACTGAGCGCTATGACATTTCATTACTTAGAATTTAAAAAAAACAAGAAGGAAGGAGAAAAAAATGAGATTCTGATGGTGCATGCATTGAGGTAGAGGGAGAACTGAGAGACAGTGATCCTGAAGAGCAATTGAACTTGCTTCAAGAAGAAGGAAGTGGCCAGCTGTGCTGAATCCTGCTGATAGATTGGATGAGATAAGAACTGAGACAACAGCCATTGGATTTTGCAACTGGATGGCAGTTGAGGCTCCGAAGAAAGCAATTCTGGAGGGATGATGAAAATAAAAAATCTTAGAATGAGTTTAAGATAGAATGAGAGAAGAAATAGAATAAAAGAATTTCAGAGTTTAACAGTAAATATAAAAAGGCAGTAAGTGGAGAGGAAAGTGAGAGCAAAGGAGTTTTTTCTTGTTTTGTTTCTTTTTTGTTGCTTATTTATAAAAGAGAAGCATGTTTGTATTCTAAAAGTTAATTTCTAATAAACAAAAGAAAATGATACTGAAGATAAGAAAAAAGGAATAGCTAAGAGATTTTGCATAGTAATTGACTGGAAAGTGGGTGAAATGCACAATTGTATGGTTTGCTCTTAGATAGAAGCATGAACTGTTCATCCTTCGTAATAGGAAGGAAATAAGAGTATGTCAGTATCAATGAGAAGATTGGTGGAGAAATATGTAGTAATTCTCTTCTGTTGAATGATATTTTGTTAATGATGAAAACTTAAGGATTACTAGTTGAGAGAAAAGAGGTTAGAGAAAGTATTGAAAGTTTGCAAAGAGAGAAGAAATTGAATGGAAATTCTGGTTTTCAACAGGGAAATAGTGAATGGAAACATCTGTCTTTTCCATATCTCCTCCAAGACACTCTACACATCAAAAAAAAAAAGAGAGAGAGAGAGAAAGAGAGCAAATATAATCACCCACAATGCATAACTACAGAGTATCTAAAATAAAGAGAATACTACAGACTTCAACTTACATCTACATATGGTAGTTAACATCTAATAAGCAGAGTCAGCTTCAGAAGCCATGGTAATTCAGAGAATGGCAGAGACTTCACAGAAAACGAGAGAGGAAGGGTCTAGCATTGTAGAATACACATAAAATAACCCCCAGAAAAAGAGAGCCCACTCTAAGAAGGAATTTATTGAGAACTTCTCTGACAGCAGATCAGAACACAAGTAGGAGGAGGGAATCAAAAGAAAATGGTGTAAGAGTGCACATAAGAAGAAATATAACCAAAAAAAGTACAAAAAAAAGTACTGACAACTGTGAAACATAAGAAATGTTGACGATCTATGTAAATGTATAGATATGCCATGAACATGCATTGAAAGATTCAATATTATAAAGACATTAATTCCTCAAAACTAAGCTAAAGGTTCAAACCAATTCCAGTCAAAATACCAGCTAATCTCTGTATGTGAGTCTATAAATGTTTGTCTGTGTAAGTAGAAGAAGTTGTAATAATTCATAGAGAAATAATTTAGAAAGACAAAGCAAACTTAAGAAAGACTAAAACTACATGGTAACAACATGTATTAAAAGTACTAGTTATTATAGAGTATGGTCTGGTACAATGATAAATAAGCTAACAAATGAAACAGAGTAGAGTCCAGTAACACAAACTGCACAGATATAGTTGTCTGCTTTATTCAAAAGGTGGCAGTGTAGTGAAAATGTGGAAAGAATAATCTTTTCAATAAATTGTGTTGGATCTAATTGTGTCCATATACATAATGTATATCCAAAATGTATCTGTATTACAACTTTCCACCACCCACAACATTTATTTTCAGAAGGATCACAGATATAAGTGTAAATGCTAAAACAGTGATGTTTCCTGAGGAAGACATTGTTATGCCCTTAAAGTAGGCTAGCTTTTCTTAAACAGAACACAAAAATCAGTAGCCAAAGAGGAAGGAAAGATAAATTGATCTGTATTAAAATGAAGAATGCCTATTCATCCAAAGACACTGCTAATAGAGTGAAAGCAACTGAGAAAGCAGAAGATATTTGCAGTATAACATAATGAACAAAGAATTTGTATTCTGAATATATGAAAAATACCTACAAAGCCATAAGAGAAAGACAACTGAATTGAAAAAATGAATGAAAGACATTAGACATTTCACAAAAGAGGCAAATAAACATATGAAATTGCATTCAATCTTTTCCTCCAATAAATGCAAATTAAAACAACAATGTGATGCTACTATAAACTAATCAGAATGGCCAAAATGAAAAGACAGACAATGCCAAATGTTGACAAGAATGTGAAGTAAAAGCAGTAACAATAAATGGTACAGTCTTCATGGAAAACCATTAGGCATTATCTACTAAATCTAGACATGTGCTTATCCTATGAACCAGAAATTCTATTCCTGTGTATACAAGCTACAAAAAAAAAAAAAATACACACATACACATATAGTAAAAATTTAAATGATAATGGCTTAAGAGAATGGGAAAGAAAACGAAACCAAGAAATGTAGTTTCACCTGGTAGGTTTTCACTCTGGAGAGATCCACAAATGGCTTAAGAGTTTATGAAATGACAGTATTATAGTAGGGACCAGTGGACTAAAGGATAGAGGTTACGGCTCTGAGTGTGTTTCTCAGTACTCCTTCCTACTCACTGTCTTCTAGACCCAAAGCCTGCCTCTGAACCTCCCTAGATCACAGTGATTCTACCTTTTAAACATCTCTCCTACCTTTCATAGTGTATTAGTTTGTTCTCACAATGCTAAAGAGACATACCTGGGAGTGGGTAATTTATTAAGAAAAGAGGTTTAATTGGCTTTTGGTTCTGTGGGCTCTGCAGGTTTATGCTCCTAGAGAGGCCTCAGGAAACACAATCATGGTGGAAAGTGAAGGGAAGGTAAACACTATCTTCACATGGCCAGCAGGAGAGAGATTGAAGGGGGAGGTGCTACACACTTTCAAACAACTGTATCTCATGAGAATTCTATCATGAGACAGCACTAGGAGGATGGTGTCAAACTACCCCCATGATCCAATCACCTCACATCAGGTCCCTCCTCCAACATTGGACATTACAATTCAACATGAGATTTGGGTGGGAACACAGAGCCAAACCATATCACACAGATATTATATATATTCTGTCTTCCTATTATGTATTTGGATATGGTTTGGCTTGTGTCCCTACTCAAATCTCATCTTGAATTGTAAGCCCCATACAACAAAGTATATATCACCTAATGGGAGGTGACTGAGTCATGGGGGTGAATTTCTCCCATGCTGTTCTTGTGATACTGACTGAGTTCTCATGAGATCGGATGATTTAAAAGTGTATGACACTTTACACTTTTCGCTCTTTCTCTCCTGTTCCACCATGATAAGATGTGCCTGCAGTCAATGCCAGCCTGTGAAAGCAGCTATGGGGGCTGTACCCTGCAAAGCCACAGGGGCAGTATTGCCCAAGACTTTTGGAACCCACCCTTTGTATCAGTATGGCCTAGATGTGAGACAAGGTGTCAAAGGTGATTATTTTGGAGATTTAAGAGTTAATGAGTGCCCTTCCAGGTTTCAGACTTGCATGGGCCCTGTAGCCCCTTTGCTTTGGACAACTTTTCCCATTTGGAATGAAAGCATTTACCCAATGCCTGTACCCTCATTGTATCTTGGAAGTAACTAAATCATTTTTTATTTTACAAGCTCATAGGTGGAAGGTACTTACCTTGACTTTTAACTTGGACTTTTGAGTTAATGCTGGAATGAGTTAAAACTTTGGGGGACTGTTGAGAAGGCATGATTTGTATTGAAATGTGAGAAAAGCATGAGATTTGGGAGGTACTAGGGACAGAATGATATGGTTTGGCTCTGTATCCCACCCAAATTTCATCTTGAATTGTAATCCTCACATGTTGAGGGAGGTGCCTGATGGGAGGTGACTGGGTCATGGAGGCAGATTTCTCCCATGTTGTTCTCATGATAGTGAGTTAGTTCTCACGAGATCTGATGGTTTAAAAGTGTGTGGCACTTTGCCCTTTCTCTCTATCTCTTCTGCTCCACCATGGTAAGATGTGCCTGCTTCTCCTTTGCCTTCTGCCATGATTGTAAGTTTCCTAATGCCTCCCAATCATAATTGCTGTTAAGTCTGAAGAACTGTGAATTAATTAAACCTCCTTTCTTCATAAATTACCCAGTCTCGGGTAGTTCTTTACAGAAGGTTGAGAATGAACTAATACACATTCCATTCTTCATTTCATCCATAGAATGATTCTTCAAAATCACAAATATGATTATGTAATCAGCAGTGACATTCTGTTGTCAGGATCAAGACTAGCTGCAGATCATACTCCTCTGTGTACATTAAAAAGGTTTATGTTGGACATCAAGATCCCTCATCCACCTATATTTAAGTAAAACCAGGTGAATTACAGTCTCTATTACCCCATCTCTGTATTTTTGTACACGCAGTTCCCATTGTTATTGACAGTAATAGTTTTCCCTTCTCATGGCCTATTCAGTGTTTACTCATCATTTTAAACTCAACTTAGATGAAAATGTGATGTACTATGATCATCTGCCAGTAATGCACATAGATAAGCCACCTTGTCCTCTGACCTTCTTCCATAGAACCTGCGAGTATTTCTAAATGTTTTGTTTTTCTTTGTTTTCTTTTGTTTTATCTTTCTATAGAGCTTTGTCATTAGATCGAACTCAATTTAAATTCTGACTCTGACATTTATTATCTCTGTATCTGTAAAAATATTCCTTAAACTTAGTTCCTTAGTCTCCCAAATCAAGACAATAATTTATATAGTCTCAGTTCCTATGCTCATTACTACTGTTTCTGTACAATCTTCCTATCCAACAACAAAATAGGACAGAACTTTGGTAAAAGGTATTTCCAAACCACTTCCATATTGGAGTAGGCTCTGTCTGCAGATAATTCTTTAATTAAGATATTTCACTAACAACAAATACTAGTATCAACAATACCTCTATAAAGCCATCAATTACCTGACTGAAAAGAAGGAAAATGAAAAAATAACAATGGCAAAAACTGTAATTACGTCCCTCTGAGGAGACTGACAGTTTTCAAAATGTATACCATATATAAAATACCAACATATAGAAAAGACTGAGAGATAGACTGGGCACAAAGAAAACTCTTAGATTTACTCTTGGAGTGTTTTTATGTGTTTGGGTGTATTGGGAGGGGCACAAAGTGGTAAATATAGTTCTGGTTCTGCATTGTGCTATCTACTACTAGCAATGACAGCAAATGGATCTCAGCTGCAAATTTGCAGTCATGGGCTCAGGGCAGTTAGCCTCAGTGATTATCTAGGGTAATACCATGTGGTGCATTTCCCTTGCCTTTAATGGCAAAGCCTTTGATTTCATTCTAGTAGCACTAATTAATTATGCATTAACATTGCCAAGTAAGAGAAAGATTTTACCCTAAATTTACAAAGACATAAAAAAGGTTAAGTAACCTTCTCAAGGTCACGCAGCAGGCTATCAACAGAACCAGGCATAAGCCCCTTGAATATTCACTAGTGCAATATTTAATATTAAAAACAAGTTTTCCCAAAATACTGTCAAGTGTAATGAACACTGCATTTTGTATATAGAATGAAAAATGAGAATGCTCTGAGGGAAAACAGTGAAATGACTCACTGTTGGTTCTAGTTGAAAGAAAAACACTCATTACAAATGTTCACATGTTTCAATCCACTTTATAAAGAAATTCTGAAAATCTTTTACAATTTGTATGGTTAAGATATCCCACACTATTGTAAAATGGTTTATAGTCAAAAGAGCCCTTAGCTATACTTGGAGTCAAAAAACCTGGGTTTGAATTCTGACTTTAAGTACCACCTGTGTGACCTTGGACAATCACTTATGCTCTCAGAGCCTCAAATCCATTATCTATAAAAATGAGAACAATAAGACAGTAACTACCAGGGTTATTATGAGGGTTAAAAGGAATAACGGAAGTGAAAACTGTGCAGATGGCAAATTGCTATACAAATAAAAGGTATTATTATAGGGAAAGAACACAAAAGTATTTTCTCAGTTAGAAAATGATAAATGTATGACTGCAATTGGAATTTCACTTAGGTTTGAAGCAGAAAAAGCCCTGCCAAGTGGAAATAGAGATTTGAAGTAGGGAATGTTTGGCTACTTTTAACTGCTTTGGAACAGTGTGCCCTTTTTGGTCTGAACAAATCTGTCCCTTACTCTTTGTCAGCCAGCCTAATATAATAAATCCTGAGGGATGTGCTGAACTCATTTGGCCAAGGTTTTCAGCTTGAGGCTAAAAATCTTGTGGAGCAAGCACTCTGGCCTCACAAAACCACTGTGGAGTCATTAGTGTCCATATTGAGCAGATCAGGCACTGATTCAGGTTTTATCGCAAGCAATACCTTTGATATATATTTCATGTTCCCTGCATTAAACATTAATATGTGAATGCCACAATAAAGGGTGCAGTTTTTCATTAAATAAATAAATAAGCACCAAACTTGAGCAAGAAAAGAACCATTTAAAATCAGATATCATATAGCAAGGAAAATAAACCAATGTTGTCATTACAAGTAAGAATTATAGACATGACTTACACGCAGAAGGTGAAAAGGTCAGATGGAGTGGATAAAATCCTTGACATGCCAAGTAAAGGAAATCATTTCTGTTTTTTTCTCCTCTGAAACCTGTAATGCAATAAACATAATTTCTCCAGTACATGTTTCATACAAAAAGGAGGTTCAGCTGAAAACTATAGGTAAATCACAGCTAGAAAGATAGCATAATTTATATAAGTAAAACCCCTCAAGATATCCCAGTGAGCACTATATTGTTGTTTTTGCCTTGTAAGAAATCAAGGACATAAATGTAACACATTACACAACTTCTTCAGAAAAAATTGTAAATGTATTGCCCTGAGTAATAGCTCATCATGCACAAATGAAAATTTATTAAATGAATAACTACATTTTTAACTGTTATTAAGCCTGGTGATTTTTCAATAATATAGAAAAGCTAGGGTAGTCCTTACACTGAAAAATTGAGTATATCACCTAATACAGCTTCGTTTTGTTTTGTGTCATCCAGATGGTGACTCAATAGGGATATATGAGCTTAATCATTCACAAACAAAATAATTCCACTTAAAATGACTACATTCAAGCTAGGTGCAGTGGCTCACACCTCTAATCCTGGGACTTTGGGAGGCCCAGGCAGGTGAATCTCTTGAGGTCAGGAGTTCAAGACTAGCCTGGCCAACATAGTGAAACCACATCTCTACTAAAAATACAAAAATTAACTGGGCATGTTGGTGCATGCCTATAATCCCAGCTACTCAGGAGGCTGAGACAGGAGAATCTCTTGAACTTGGGAGGCAGAGGTTGCAGTGAGCCAAGATCATGCCACTGTACTCCAGCTTGGGGACAGAGTGAGATTATGTCTCAAAAAATAAAATAATAAAATAAAATGACTGCATTCAATACAAACTTAAGATTTAATATAGTGAATGACTATGATCTCTGAAACTGTAATGCCCAATTAGAGGCCATATGATGGCCATGTTCACAGACTCCCCTGAAAAAAACTTGGTTTCCAGTCACAATTTTGCTATCATCAAGAGGCAGGGATCATATTTGGGTCATTTTTATGTTCAAACTCCACCCTTCACACAGCCCTTTGCTCACAATAACTGTTCACTGAATGTGTGTCTGATTCACCTCCAACTCTAACATTCTATGATTTCTTAATTTCAAAGTTAGCATCATGGTAAATTCTGTCATCTCTTAATAAAAATACTCACACAGTCACCTGGATCAATATCTTCACTGTGAAACCATTTGCTCAGAGTTCACTCTGATGCACACAGAGCGTTTCTCAAATCCAGAGCTAAGGGATGAAGTAAAGCCTTATGAAGTAGGAGTACTAATTCTGAACCCTCCAGAATTCATTTGCATCTTCTGGCTTATAATCTCAACAAGATTCAGATTCCGGCCTTTTGGAGCTAATACCATACAAGCTTATGGACATTCTGCTCTGATGTCTGAGCCTCAGCCATCAGCTGAGAAGCAAACATACACCAGGTCTCTGCTGGCTACAGCCACAAGCTGTGGATGAGGCCTTCAACAGCTTCTTATTTACAACAATCCTGTGTCATAAACACTTCCCTGTGTGTAATGTTTGCTCCTGCATGCCACACCTAGGTATCCGCATTAGCTGGAATAACCCTGAATAGCCCTGCCAATGGAAGGGACTTCCTACACAGACATTTATATTCCTTCTTGCCTCAGAGTGGTTTTTTAGCAATGCATATCATTTCTATGAGTTCTTGACATTGTCATATAGCTCAAATACAGAATATGTCATTTGTTATCTTCATCTTGACTTTGTGGCCAGCTTCATTATTTTGTCTTTCCACTACCTAAGCCTATCACTGTTGTGCATCACAAGTCCCCTGTCATGGTCTTCTGATAACTTAAGTTGCCCTAATGGCCTTCCGAAACACCCTCTGTAGTACAATCTGTTCCTCTTGGCACTCACAAGCCCCACCAGCTTCTGTGGGTACAGTCTGTTTGTTATCCTTCCTGGAACTGTCATCATGCCCCAGTGAAGGAGCTCCTTGCCCCAGTGTTCTGTGGCTGTCACCATGAGAGAAGAGCTGTATGAGGTACAGCAGGATGTCCATCCAGACTCCAGTCTGATTATCACCACATCCTGATTATAGCCTGAGCAACTTGTAAAAGTGCCATCTGAACATGTTGGCAGGATTATGCACTCCTAATTTGAGAATCCAGTGCAGAACAGCAAAGAGCCCTACAGTGAGGCACAGCCAAATGGCTTTGCTCCTCGTAATAAGATGACAAATCTATACAGCAGGCATCAGGCCATTGCTAATGCTGCTCTTGGATGGAGTGCACTTGAAAACAATACCAACAATAACTTCTATTCTACAAATTGTCAAAAGCAGCATGTACTGTGTACCCAGCCAGTACAGGTGCCCAGCTAACACCACAGGGCTTACAACCAAAGAGGACAAAGGAGCCTCAGAAAAGTCTACCACCACAACCAAAATGTCTTCTCAACACCTCCAAAGAAGAAAACCAGCGTTTGTAAACCCATTCTTAGTAATGATGTTAAAATTATCCAAATAACATTTACCTCTCCCTGATTTTCCTGTTGAGCTTCACACTTCTATTAAATCATTCTTTTGAATTATTTTATCAACCATTAGTGTGATTTTCTCTGTCCTTTCATGATGTTTCAGCCTGGGAAAGGCAGGGACCATAACTGACTTCTTTCGATGCTCAACCTCCAACCTTCATGTAGCCCTTTGTTCACAGTCACTAAACTAAATTATAGCTCTAACACTTTATGACCATTTTAAACAAATAATCCCTGTTTCTTCCAACATCTTTCATATATTTACAATAAATAAACATTCACCAGTAGCTTGTGAAGGGTTGTATAATATTAGAGTTATAGAAGCCTTAGGTATCATCTAATCCCATCCCAGGACCCTTTTGGTGAAGGAAAGGAAAGTTCCAAAAGCCAAAGGAACTTTTCAAGGTAATGTGTTTTTTTACGGCACAGCCATAATGAAACCCAGGTCTTCTCTTTCCCAGTCATGCTCTGCACACTCACTGTGCTATGATCCTTCTGAGCTGGTTGCTATAACTCTCTCCATCACACTGCACTTAGCTAGTTTTCTTGAACTTTTAACTTATAAATATGCATAAAATTAGTGATATTTCTTTTCCACTAATGTTCCATCAGCATCCAAAGCTACAGCTTTATAAGGTAAAATCATAGACATCTTCACCTTCAAATTTCCAAGCATCTTAAGGCTGTGACAAAAGAAATGTCATCTGTCCTCAACAAACAAGGATCCTTGATAAAGACTAGCCATTCAGAAAAACATCACTGACTGGGCCACTCTGCTTGGCATTATTCAAGCTGCAGCCCTTCAGTTATTGTGGACTTACCACGTGTTCAGCCTCACAGCAATTACCAACAGGGTACTTGTGCCAGTGTACATAGTGGTGGTAAGAGGTTTGCTAAATTCTTTTCAACAGTAAGGATTTTATACTTGAAGAGAACTGAAAGAGGAGGACACTTAGAAGAATGTCTTGTTTGTAATATAGTTGAACATAAAAACTAGGAAAACCTCTGTTTGAAACCAGAACAACAGGATAATGATAAATTTATAACATTGATTCTCAACCTTGACTGCAGAGTGGAAATCAAAAGGGAACTTCTAAAATAACCAATACCTTGGCCAGCTCCAGACCATTTAAATCAGAATTTCAGGGGGCTGGGAATAGACATTACAGCATTTCAAAGCTCCTCAAGTGATGAAATATGCAGCCAGAGCTGAGATTGCTAAGTTGTGCCTTGGTCTTCCCTCTATGTTCATGCCCTAGTTCAGCTGTTCACATTCTTTTTTTCATCAGCCAACATGCCTGGGTTCTAGGAAAGTTACCTCTTTTAGTAACAGAGGCTCATTAATGCTTTTAAGGGGGCAATAAAGTGGATATATTCTAAGAAAGCATATCAGAATCTCATTGGGAGATAAAAGCTAAGAAAGCTTGTGAGTGTTGGAAAAATCCCTGCACCTGTTTCTCCTCTCCAATCCCCTTGATGGTCACAGACTTTGATCAAGATTTTTGAGGGCAA
>PVKP010036589.1:0-22345 GCA_004027715.1 Plecturocebus donacophilus | reverse complement strand
TGTTGCTCAGGCTAGAGTGCAGTGGTATAATCTCAGCTCACTGCAACCTCTGCCTCCCAGGTTGAAGCAATTCTCAGCCTCAGCCTCCCGAGAAGCTGGGATTACAGGAACGTGCCACCATGTCCGGCTAATTTTTCGTATTTTTAGTAGAGATGGGGGTTTCACCATCTTGGCCAGGCTGATCTTGAACTCCTAACCTCATGATCTGCCCACATCGGCCTCCCAAAGTGCTGGGATTACAGCCGTGAGCCACCATGCCTGGCCACCTGCAGACCTTTCAAAGAAGTGAGGTGGCTTGGGAAGTAAGAGAAGACCAGGAGATAGGGGCTCCTAAAAGGCAGGCAAGAGATTATCGAGGGGTCCCCACAGCTCTAGCACACAGCAGCTGCAAAACAATGCACTGGAATTACTGAGGGACATTATGTGCTTGATGGGGGACAGGGAATGCTTGTGCCAAGCCACCAAGGATCATGCTGTGCCAGTTGTGACCAGATATACTATCCTTTTGCCAAGGTAAAAGGACTTCCCTACTAAATCCCTTACTTTCCACTTTGTTTAAAACGAGTTATTTCTAGTCTTCCCGCTCAACCATGAGCTGTAATAAACACACTCAGACCCATCTAGCCTAAAATTGAGAAGAGGAGGTTCTCACTCCTGGAGAGAGAATTACTGAAAGGGTGGTCCTCATACAGTCTGGGGTCGTACCCCCAAGGGCTGGTTTTATATTTGAAAGCAGGCAGTGGGACTCTGACCTTTGCAGAGATAGGAGGGACACCCTCCTACCCAGAGAGACCAAAAGAGCACAGGACGGCCAGGCCGAGGGCAGTGAAGCTTGTGTCCAAGAACTGGCCCGTTCCCCAGCCACCCCTGTGCCTATTTAGGACTCGCATGTAGCCGTACTTCTCCTCACCCACACTCAGGTCCCAGGCTCCCAACTGACCAAAGCCTGCAAGTGTAAGTGTCCAGAGCATGGGTCCCTGACAACACCCCCTGCCCTGCTCTTCACTAGCTGTGGTCACTACTTATGACATTTTGTTCCGAGTTCGTCTGAAAGAAATGTCACTTCTAGGATAGAAAGAAGACAGACAGGCCAGGCATGGTGGTTCATGCCAAAATCCCAGCACTCTGGGAGGCCAAGGCAGGAGCATTGCCTGAGGCCAGGAGTTGGAGACCAGGCTAGGCAACACTGTGAGAAACACTGTGAGACCCCTATCTCCCTGACACACACACACACACACACACACACACACACACACACACACACAGACACACTAGCTGAGCGTGGTGGTACATGCCTGTAGTCTCAGCTACTTGAGGCTGAGGTGGGAGAACCCTTTAGCCTGTGAGGTCGAGGGTGTGGTGACTCGTGATGGTGCCACTGCACTCCAGTCTGGGCGACAGAGACCCTGTCTCAAAAACAAAAACAGAAAGGAAGAGAGAAATTCTCTACATGGCTAGAAGAGAATAATCGGGCCCCTAAGCTTCGTGCCACGCGTGGCTAAAGGGCGAGTTAAACACAGGAGAGTGCCCAAGGGGACCTCAAGGCGTTCCCTTGGGATAAGGTGTGCTTAAAACAGCTATGCTTTTCCTCAAAGCGCAAGGCGGAGGCTCCGCCCCAAGGGCTGCAACTGCTGCCCTCGGTCAGGCAAAGCTAGGGCTGGCGTTATTAATCCCACTCACAAGTGGGAACTCTTCAACTGAGGGATACGAAGTGACAGCCCCAATATTGCACAGATGGTGCTGAGGCCAAGCGAAGTCAGGAACCCAGAAGCCAGGATCTAGTCTGACGCAGACCTGCAGGAGGCGAGCGGTACGGACGCGTTCCGCCTGGCACCGGTGCCTTCGCCTCTCTGCGCCCGCCCAGCGCCCCTCGGTCCGGAGCCTCCCAGACCAAGAATCTGCTCCGGGGTTCGGTTCCCAGGGACTTCCGGGAGCAGCTGGCCCCGCCCCGGGGTTCCTTCGGGCCCCGCGATTGACCGCGGGCCGGGGGCGGGGCTTGGGCGGGTCTGGAGCGCCAAGCGAGCGTGATGGCGTCAGGAGCCGCGGGCGCTGCTTTCTGTTGTCTGTCAGTGGCCGACAGGCCGCATCCTCTCCTAGGAAGCTGAGGGGCTGCCACAACCGGGAGCGCCCCCCGCCTCGCTCCCTTTTCCGTTTGGTGAGTTAGGGGGTCAAGAGGCGAGAAGGGCGGCGGAGGGGCGGCGGGGCCGAGGCGCGAACGGGCGGGTGGGCCTCCCGCTCCCCGCCGCGATCCCCAGCCCTGGTTGCCCTGAGACTGCCCGGCTTCAGAGCCCTCAGCCTTGCCCAGCCTGCGCCCTCCCGGCTCCCACCCAGCCTTCCACCCCGCACCGCCGCTGCGCGCCCGTCCGCCCCGTCTATTCCACCCCGCGCCCGCGCCCGCATCCCCTCACCAGCGGTCTTGCGTAAATGCAGCTTCACTCGTGACCCCACTTTACCCTAGTTTCAACCCCGATCTTGGCCACATCCTTTCGCCTCGCCCTGACACACCTCGTCCTCTCTCCCGACTCGTCTGGTAACTCCGATGCTCCTCGCTCACCTCCCGGAGACCCAGTATTCGGGTTTCCCCTTTTCTGGCTCAACTTTCTTATCCCAGTTACCCCCATCACCTGTCCAGCTCCCCAGGGTCTGCTGATCCCAAACACTCTACCTCTGCCCCGTCTCATCTAAGGCCCTCCCGCAGAGTAGGTGCCCTGTTGAGCTCACCGCTTTCTTCTGGATAACTCCGATCTCAGCCTTATTCCAAGTCTTAACTGTGTCTTCTCGTCTTAGTCTCCTAGCCCACTGTATACTTCCTTTCCGACTCCTGCGGTCCTGAGGACACACATCCCTAAGTCTTTGCTAAACTGTCCTGAACTCTTGCTGCCTCCTTTCCTACCACCCTCACCCAATCTTGTTAAAATGACATCTCCACGTCCTTTCACCCTCCCTGACCCCACCGCAGCTCTTCACCCCAACTCTGCGTCCATTCCTTTCCTCGACCCAACTCCCGTTCAATCTGAGAACTTGGTGCAGAGTCTCCTGCCAACTCCACCAACTGCCCCTCAACAGCCAAATGTAGGTGCTCACTCAGACTGGCAGTTAGAGACTGAGCAGCGTGATTGTTGGCCTAGGGTCTCAGGTGGTAAACGAGGTTGGAGGAGCAGTGGGCTCTCCCCAAATTGTGGATGGGGCCGGAGAGATTTCCTGGCATCTGGTCTCCTGTACCTGTCCGCAGCGACTGTGTTTCTGGCATTCATATTAAATGACTTGTGCTGGCTGCTGGAATGGTAGGTATCATTCAAATACCTGGAAGGTGAGAGCTGGCCACTCGCTCAGCTCACTTAGCATAGGATGGTGGAAGCTATCACTTCCTTCTGGCTGCTGTTCTGGCCCTGGAGAGCCTCTGAGAGGTTTCTAAAGGGTCCTGAAGAACATTGTCTCTACTGTGGTCACAGAACATTGTCCATGTTCCTTTTTCTGGCACTTGTAAGGGCCTCTCCCTGCCAGAGCTGATGGCAGATCAATCCTGATGCTGAATTCAGGGGACACGACGGGTGCCAGAGGCAGCGTTACCTGTTGTGAAGAGTATAGGTGAGTAGGTCCTGGGGAGGCTGAGGCCTAAGTAGGTACAGAGGCTCTTGAATCGCTTTCTTTTCTTGCAAATGCTGGCTCATTGACTTTTGGCCATTTGGATTCCATGAACACAGGGAACCACATTATCTCAGAGCAGCTGAGGCAGAGGGACATTCCAGAGGCACCCAAGTCCCATGCTCAGCATTTATAGTTTCCTGAGGGCTTTTGGGGACACATTTTCTCTGAATCCTGAGGACCCAGCATTAGATGGGTGCGCCATTTGACCACAGTTTTAAAGGGTCCTAAAGAACTTTGTCTCTGCTTGCCTTTTATAGTCTTAGTCCTTTGAAAACTAAATGCTGTTTACCTTCAATGTCCTTCCATTCGTATGCAGGATATTTAAGTTATTTTCAGCCTTATTGGCAGCTTGGCTTAATGGAAGGAGGTCCACAGTGGCCCCAGCACTTAAGAGTTACATACCCCAACTTCCCAGTGTGTGAAATGGAGATACTTGCCCTGTGCCTTGTTTTTATTTTATTAATCGGTTTGTTCAACAGCTTATTTTTTGAGCACCAGTGTGTGCCAAGCACTGTTCTAGGTACAGTGGTGACTGGGTCAGGCGGCTTTCCTGTGTTCATTCATTCAGAGTTTGGTCCTTATTAGAATCCTCTGGGATATGGGACAAGAATATAGGGAAGATAGGTGTTATTGGATGGATGGAAGGAAGGAGGGAGGAAAGAAAGATTCCCAGTGTTCACTGACTCCAGTTCTGCCCTCATCCACTAGCCCTGAGTCTGGGAATCACAAGCTACAAGTTTCTAACCCTTCGTCTGGTATTTAATCGCTTCAAAGCTCCAACCCCCTACCACCCCACCTGTCACAGAAATCCAGCTTTCCTCAGGTGGACAGAGGTGCCGTTTCCTCAGTCAGCACTCACATGCCTGAAGGATCAGCTGCCTTTCTGAATCAGAAGATAA
Organism: Plecturocebus donacophilus; assembly: GCA_004027715.1. NCBI lineage: Eukaryota > Metazoa > Chordata > Mammalia > Primates > Pitheciidae > Plecturocebus > Plecturocebus donacophilus. Next base: position 17,798 of record PVKP010036589.1, on the reverse strand, counting down.
CTTTGTCATTCTTTTCCGATTGAAAAAACATGACTCATCAATTGGTACAGCAGCTGGATGGCTTAAAGCCAGGCTGTGGCTCTGAACAGCCAGGTACACAATTCAGGCAGTGGTGAGAAGGCCGTGGGGAGTGGCTGAGAAGTCCCTCAAGAGAAGAGGCTGCTGTTCACTGATAGTGGAGTGTTTTGAGAGTGGTGAAGCCAGGTTATATCTTTCTTCTTTTAATGTAAGTCTCATCTAAGTAATTTTCTTTTCTTCCTTGATATCTGTAGGAAGTGAAATTGGCCAGGCGGTGTAATGAAGGAAACCAACTGGAACGGTTCCTTCCTGTGTTGGAACATTTAAGAAAGTATAGCTCTGAGACTTTGGGAGCGTTGGTAGGACCTGGGTTCGGCTGGTTGGGGCTATAAATCTGATCGGCAGAACTGTTTCTTGTTGATTTTAGACCTTCTGTGATAAAATGGAGCTTCCAAGTACCTCTGAAGAGGAAGTAATAGTTTGCCTGAAATTCTCTGAGCCAAAGACCTGAGGCCGTTTGGTCCAGGGAAGTGCAAGAATTGGGATGCAGAAACCAGAGAGTTCTATCCCTTACCTGAGGCCCATTGCTACTGAACCTCAGTTTTGCCCATGACCCATGACATAGTCCTGGGAGATCCCGAGAACAAGTGCCCAAGGTGATTGGGTTACAGCTTGCTTTTATCCAAGGTACTGGCAGAAGTTACAGGCAAAGACATAAATTAGTACACGTAAGGTATACATTGGTAGGGGCAGGGTAAGGTGAGTTAAAAGATTTCCTGATTGACAATTGGTTGAAAGAGTTAAACTTTGCCTCAAGAATTGAAGTCAGCAGAGAGAAATGCTTGGGGTTAAGATAAGGTGGGTTGTGGAAGCCAAGGTGTAGATGAAGCCTTCAGGTGACAGGCTCCAGAGAGAATAGATAGTACATGTATTTTATCAGACCCTAAAAGGTGTGGGACTCTTAGTTAAATCTCTCCTAGGTCAGTAAAAAGCCTAGAAAGGGAAGGGAATCTCTGCAGGATATAAATTTTCTCCACAAGAGATGGCTTCGTGGGACCGTTCCAAAATATGTCAAATAAACATATTTGGGGGTAAAATACTTTGATTTCCTTTAGTGTCAGTTATCTCTCATGTGATGTTAGACTAGAGTCGGGTTGGAGTTGGTATCTTCATTGCTAAGAGTATGTCCTGTGAGTCTTAGGATTCTGTTTTAATGTTAGTGTTGGTCAGTTGTGTCTAAGCTCTAGAAAGGAGAGGCTATCATGAGGCATGGCCCATGCCCCACTTCCTGTCATGGCCTAAACTAAGTTTTTAAGTTTTTTCAAAATCCCTTTGGCCAAGAGGGAATCCATTCAGGCAGTTGGGGGGTGTAGAATTTTGTTTTTGGTTTATAGCACTCACTCAGGAATTGGGGTTTTTCTAGGGCTGAGTTGGCTTCCTCCTGGGGGCTGGTGGTGGAGTCAGGCCGCTTATCAGCCCTGGGACCTCAGGAACTTCCTTGACCTGGGTCAGCTGCCTTTCCTCATCTGTCAAGTGGAGATAATAAAACAGCACTTCTAGGGTGTTTAGGAGGGATCTCAATTAGGCAATATAAGTAAAGAGAGCCTTGGTTTTGTTAACTTCTTTGTGCCATTATCTTTTGAGAGTCCAGAAAACCATCCTTTCCTGGTGTTCCCCTGATGCTCAGCCAGGCATTCTCTAGTGATTTCTTTAGATGTGAATGTGCCTGCCTAGCCTAGGTCTGCCCAAGTTGCTGGGATGGGGCCACCAGCCAGCAGCCCCCTCAGGCTCAGGCCAAAGTCCTCACCGCACCCCACCCACTCCCAGGGGGAAGCCAGCAGCCCTGAGGGATTGAACCACTAACTGACTTCAACTCTTCCTGCATACTCATTTGGACATGGCATTCTTGGTCTGTAGATTTAGGTGGTCACATCCGCTGGGATGACAGACACCAGGTACAGGTACGTATCAGACCCTGTGACAGGCGTTTTACACATTCTCCATCTAAGAGGTCTGCGCATGCCTACCTGGTTAGTGGCAGATTGCGATGAGACCTCGTGGTTGTCACGATTAGACGTGCCCCTGTATGTCACTCAAGCCAGACCCTTGAAGCGCAAAGGAGAAGTGTAGCAAGAGAGCCCTTCCTTTTCGAAGCCATTCCGGTTGTACTTTTTACTGCGGAGCTGGCAGACGTTGGACTGGGACCAGAGTGAGGGGTGGGGGCAGGGTGTTGCAGGACCCAGCCCCTGAATGTGACTTGTAAGCCCCAGCTTCCTGGTCCCAGTGGGTTCCTTCACCTTCAGCTGCATCCTCCCCCTCGAGCCCACAGCTCTGTATCTGCATCAGCCTGTGGTTCCCTGCTTACAGGTTTCGATCCTACAGGGCCCTGGCTTTCTGGGCAGCATTTGATGTGAATTGCCTTTACCACCCACTCCTTGGGATGGACCCACCCCTGGCACCCAGGACTCCTTGCCTACCAAGGACTGAGCCCTCTGGGCTCTCCTTCCTTCAAATCCTCTCAGTTTTTACTTGTGTGTTGAGTGAGAGGGGCTGATCTCCTACTGCTTGCTGGGAATGGACTCTTCCTGGTGGGGAGCTGGCTGCCTGTTCATATGGCTGCCATCTGTCTCTTCAGGTATTACATGATTCTCCGAGGGAGCAGCTGTGTGAGTGGAGATGCTCTCAGTGGTGGAGAATGGACTGGACCCCCGGGCTGCCATCCCGGTAGGTGGGCGAGAGAGGATAAAGGGTGGGGAAGGGCTGCAGGGCACAGTCATTTCTTTGGCTTGGCTCACTTCGAAATGAATGGGCACTGCCCTGCAAGAGAGGCCAGGTAGAGGAAAAAGTTACAACACAAGCAGGCTCCGAGGAGACCCTGTCCTTTCTAGATCACCTTATCGGTGGTAAGATGGAAATTTACAAAAAGCAGTGGAAATTTAAGATCAGTTACCTGAAGACCAAGGGTTTCCATTCAGCCCTGTGCCCTTAGGCCATGATTTGGTCACAGTCTGGCCAGTGCATTGAATTGGTGGGAAACAGATCTTCCTAGGCACTAGTTTGTTGTTCAGTAATGGGGGTAAGTTGGTTAACGTACATGTATCTGAACATGTACCATTTTCTAGGATTTTCTAAATGTAATTATTTGTGACCAGTTCACCAGAGCCCCCTAGGACTCTCTCTTGGAGAGCGCTTTGCACCCTCCTGGGATGTCTCAGGCACTCTGTGGATGGAGCTGTCGGTTCCCTTGGAGAGGCAGAAAGTCAGGTAGCTTTGGGGCTGGTCCCTTAGCAGCATCCTGAGGTCACTTTCTGGGAGAGGCCAGGATTTCCCTTTCCTCCTCACTGCTGCTTCCCAGCTCAGAGAACTCTCTGCTTGAAAGGAACTGTAGCCCCCAGAGCTGTGCCTTTCCCCTCCTGGCCACGGGAAAGTCCAGCTCCACCTGTCTCCCAGCTGGCTTTCATGCAGAGGTTCTTCCCCCGCCTCCGCACCCCCACTTTACCACCCCAGTACCAGCTGAATCCCGCCCAAGGACCCTCCAGAGCTATGGCAGAGCCCTGGCCAACTCAGCCTTTTAACAACAGCTGCATAAACTGACTCCATGACGGGATGCGTTTCTTGAGCGTATGCCGTATTTCTCTCTGTATACCCTAACCCAACACCTAGTAGGCACAGTTGAGCGAAGTGTGTATGTACTTTTTTAGATAATATACTAATAACATCTTGCATTGAAAAGAACGTTTAACATTAGACTTTTTCAAGATTAAAAACTTTTGAGCTTCAAAGGATACTATTAAGAAAATGAAAAGACAACCCACAAAATGGGAGATAACATTTGCAAATCAAATATCTGATAAAGGTCTAGTATCCAGAACATATAAAGAACACTTATAACTCAATAAAAAGACAAATACTCCAGTTATAAAATGGGTAAAGGATTTGAATAGGCACAGAAGATACACACATGACCAGTAAAGACGCTCATTATCATTACACATCAGGGAAATGCACATCAAAGCCACAGTGAGCCGCTACCTCACACCCACTAGGATGGCTGTCATAAAAAGTCAGTAACTAGTGCTGGCAACAATGTGGAGAGACTGGGACTCATATTGCTGGTGGGAATGTAAAATAGTGCAGCCACTTTGGTTAGCAGTTTGGCAGTTTCTCAATAAGTTAAACATAGGGTTACATATGCAATTCCACTCCTAGGTATATAGCCAAGAGAACTGGAAGTATAAATCCACCCAAAAACTTGTACATGGATGTTCATAGCAGCATTGTTAATAATAGCAAAAGAGTAGAAACAACCCAGATGTCTATTAACTGATGAATGAATGATAAAATGTGGTATATCTATGCAGTGGAGTATTATCTGGAAATAAAAAGGATGAAGTACTGATACATGCTTGAAAATATTATACTTTTTGTATTTTTAGTAGAGATGGGTTTCACCATGTTCGCCAGGCTGGTCTCAAACTCCTGACCTAAGGTGATCCATCCACCTTGGCCTCCCAAAGTGCTGGGATTACAGGTATGAGCCACTGCACCCAGCCATAAAACCTTCTAAGATTAGATAGTAGTGATGGTTGCATAACTGTGTGAATATACTAGAAACAATTGAACTATATACTTTAAATGAGTGCATTTTGTGGTATATGAATTATATCTCATTAAAGCTGTTACTTTTTTAAAATTTAACTTTTCAAAGATTATTAACATTTGTTGTTTTGGCTGAAATCAAAATAAAAGATTAAAATATATATCCATAATCCTATCACCCAACAATTCAAACCAGTTTTTCTTCAATCCCTTCCAGTCCTTTTCCAAACACTTTGGTGATTTTCACATACTTATAATTATGCTCAATTTTTACTCTATATTTCCAGAAGACTTTATATACATTTTGTGATATATTCATTTAACAAACATTTATCAAGTATTTCTATGTGCCAGGCACAGTGCCAAATGTTGACACAAGGATGAATAAAACACTGGTCTTAGTACCACACTCAGCTCTTTTATATACATATTTATGTATTTTTTTCTTTTTCTTTTTTTTTTTTTTTTTTTTGAGACAGAGTCTCGGCTCTGCCACCCAGACTGTAGTGCAGTGGCATGATCTCGGCTCACTACAACCTCTGCCTCCTGGGTTCAAGTGATTCTCCTGCCTCAGCCTCCTAAATAGCTGAGATTACAGGTGCTCACCATCACACCCAGCTAATTTTTGCATTTTTAGTAGAGACGGGTTTCATCACGTTTGCCAGGCTAATCCCAAAGTGTTGGGATTACAGGCATGAGCCACTGTGCCCAGCCTCTTATAATTTATCTAGTAGGTTTTCTGGTTTTCAAGGGAAACCACTTCCCTAAAAAAAAAGGTAGTCCTGCCCTCAGGAGCAATGTTTATAGTGCTACAGATCAGAAAGTATTATTTCTACTTTAATAGATGAGGAAATTGAGGCTCAGAGAGGTTAAGTGAAATGTCTGAGGAGGCCCATCTAGTTACTGATGGCTAGGACTGAGCCTAGTCCTGTGGCTTCCAGGCCTAGGATCTATCTTTTTTTTTTTTTCCCACCCTCTTTTCTTTCTTTCTCTCTCTCTTTTTTTTTTTTTAAATACAAAGTCTCACTTTGTCACCCAAGCTGGAGTCATTAGCGAGATCTTGGCTCACTGCAACCTCTGCCTCCTGGATTCAAACATTTCTCCTTCCTCAGCCTCGCCAGTAGCTGGGATGACAGGCTCGCACTACCATGCCGTGCTAATTTTTTTGTGTTTTTCAGTAGAGATGAGGTTTCATTATGTTGACCAGGCTGGTCTTGAACTCCTGACCTTGTGATCCACCTGCCTCGGCCTCCCAAAGTGCTGGTATTGCAGGTGTGAGGCACCACGCTCGGCCTTTTTGGCCTTTTCTTTCTTTTTTTTGAGACAAAGTTTTGCTGTGTTGCCCAGGCTGGAGTACAGTGGTGTGATCACAGCTCACTGCAGCCTTGAACTCCTGGGCTCAAGCAGTTCTCCTGCCTCTAGCATCCCAAAGTGCTGGGATTACGGGCGTGAGCCACCATACCCAGCCTAGGATCTTTCTTAATGTAAACCAGGCTCCTGATCTCCTCACGTTTTTATTGCTGTGGTTGGGCAGGGGGATTATTTTTGTTTTCCTCTTAGCTTATGGATTCTCTACAGAAACTTGTTTAGGTAAAAAAGCTGAGAAGCCCCACCCTTGTGCTAGATGGATTTACCCAAGCTCCCATTGCTGCAGCTATGATGGGGCTAAATTTAAACGCAAGATTATATGGCTCTAAGTTCACGTAAGTTTGGTCTAAAAATCAAAAAAGGTCTACAGTGAAGGATACGTAAAACAACAATAACAGTAATTATCTCTGGGCAGTGTGTGTGATTTTCCTTTTCTTCTCTATGCTTTATCTTTCTTTGCTATAGTTAACAATGTGCTAATTTTGCAGAAGGAATCTACAGACCTACGTACAGATGTGTGTGCATGTGGTTGCACCTGTATTTGGCAACAGACAAAGAATTACACTCTAGGGAATCTCCATAGGATTTTCTGCTAAAGACCTGTGTTCTGTTTGGCGTTGCCTAGGTCATCAAGAAGAAGCTGGTGGGATCCGTGAAGGCCTTGCAGAAGCAGTATGTGTCCCTGGACACAGTGGTCACTAGTGAAGACGGAGATGCCAATACCATGTGCAGCGCCCTGGAGGCTGTTTTTATCCATGGTTTTCACGCCAAGCACATCCGAGCTGAGGCCAGAGGAAAAAGGAAGAAAAGTGCCCACCAGAAGCCTCTGCCCCAGCCTGTCTTCTGGCCCCTCCTGAAAGCTGTCACCCACAAGTGAGATTAGCTGGAGAAGTTTTGCTTTGGGGAGGATCAGCAGAGTATGGGACACTTGGCTTTTCCTCCCCAGCTATTCAGGAAGCCAACAGAGATGCCCTGTGTTGTAGCATAGAGATAGAATGAGGGAGGGTTGAAAGTGTCTTCTAGAAAGGTTTATCTCTAGACCAAGCTTCCCAGCCAGTGTGCCAGCAGAACTGGAGACCCTCAGCACTCAGGCAAGAGCCTGTGGCTGCTTTGAGCCCTGGGATTGGTCACCTTTAGCAGGAACAGTCTTTTTGCCACACTGGGGCAGAGTTATGTAGTTACAAGAGGTTGTGTGGCCTGCAAAGCCTAAAGTATTTACTATCTGGTCCTTTACAGAAAACGTTTGCTGACCCTGCCTTAGATTGTTCCAACATCTGAGTTGTAGATCTTATCTCTTAAGGAGGTATGGGGTTATTTTTATTAAAGACTGGAATCAGGAAGGAACATATGAATATTCACCCTGAGACACTTATCTCTGGCCTCTGTCTGGGCTTTTGAGCAAGTAGCTGGCACTGTGCCTCTAAGGACCACCGAATGCCACCTTGAGCCCAAAGAAGCCTTGTCAGTCTCTGATCTTCCTTTCCACACCGACTGCCACTGCCCCATCTCAGGTTCCTCTTCTTTCCTGGGTAACAGTGGCTTTCTAGTTGTCCCCTTATCTCACTCTGTCTTTCCTTGAGTCTGTCATCTGGTCAACATTTACTGAGCTGAAGCTCGTGGAGCTTACTCACTGAGCCTAGTAGAGTGCAGTCTTTATTCCCATGGGGGAGATAGAAACGCGCAAGGGACTGTGGTAGTTCAGAGGAGGGGCATGTACATCAGACTGAGGCATTCCAGAACTGAGTTTGGTACACCTGGGGTCTGATCTCATGCAGAACATCTATCCTGCAGTCTGCATGATTGTGGTCAAATCATTTTTTTTTTTGAGATGGAGTTTCGCTCTTGTTGCCCAGGCTGGTGTGCAATGGTGAGATCTCGGTTCATTACAACGTCCGCCTCCCAGGTTCAGGCAATTCTCCTGCCTCAGCCTCCTGAGTAGCTGGGATTACAGGCATGCACCACCACACCCAGCTAATTTTGTATTTTTTAATAGAGAAGAGATTTCTCCATGTTAGTCAGGCTGGTCTCAAACTCCCGACCTCAGGTGGTCCGCCTGCCTTGGCCTCCCAAAGTGCTGTGATTACAGGTGTGAGCCACTGCGCCTGGCCAGTCAAACCAGTCAAGTCACTTTTCTAAATAAAAATCTATAGCCCCAGGCTCCCAGATACTAGCCTAGAGTCTGATTCACTAGGTTGGGGCTCCAGAATTTGTATTCTGCTCAAGTTCCCCAGGGATTCTGGTGGACAGCCTGGGTAATGGAACCATTCCCCTGTGTTGCCTTATTGGTTTGATATTCAAGACCCTCTCTTTCCTGGCCTTGCAACCAAATCACCCACTCTTCCTCCACGTGCTGTCATTGGAGCTCTCCCTAATCTTCTTACAGGGTTGTTGATATCCTACCCTTTATGCCTTTTTTCATCAGTCTTTTGTGCCTGAGGGTAGGGACGATGTCTTTACCCTGCATCTTCACTGCTCCAAGGATGTTGCATTTAGGGAGCTCTGACAGCATGCCTTGGATGAGCAGATGATGTCCGAGGCCCAGGGGTAGTTGGAATGAACATGGAAATTATCTTTCACAATTCCAATCTCAAAAGGTTGGGGGTTATAGCTTAATATCTCTATATTTCCTTTAAAACTCTCTCTCTCTCTCTCTCTCTCTCTATATATATATATATATATATGTATATGTATATACATTTCGTTTTTTTTTTTTGAGATGGAGTCTCATTCTGCCACCCAGGCTGGAATGCAATAACGCAATATCCGCTCACTGCAACTTCCACCTCCTGGGTTCAAGTGATTCTTCTGCCTCAGCCTTCTGAAAAGCTGGGATTACAGGCATGTGCCACCGCCACGCCTGGCAAATTTTTTTTTGTATTTTTAGTAGAGACGGGGTTTCACCATGTTGTTCAGACTGGTCTTGAACTCCTGACTTCGTGATCCGCCCGCCTTGGCCTCCCAAAGTGCTGGGATTACAGGCGTGAGCCACCGCACCCGGCTTTTTTTTTTTTTTTTTGAGACAAGGTCTCACTCCATTGCCTAGGCTGGAGTGTAATGGTGCAACCTCAGCTCACTGCAACCTATGCTTCCTAGGCTCAAGCTATCCTCCCACCTCACCCTCCTGAGTAGCTGGGACTACATATGCAAGCCACCATATTTAGCTGTTTTGTTGTTGTTGAGATGGAGTTTTCTCCCGTTGCCCAGGCTGGTCTCGAACTCCTGAGCTCAAGTGATTCGCCTGCCTTGACGTCCCAAAGTGCTGGGATTACAGGTGTGAGCCACCACATTTGGCCTAAAACACTATGATCCAAGAATTCTTCATGCCTGTATCTATTTGCAGTGGTTATTCCTCATTCCTGCTAACCAGGGAATAAAAGCACATCTCCATGATTTGGAGTAGTTTCTTGAAACACATCTGTTCTCCCTTTGCAGACACATCATCTCAGAGTTGGAGCACCTGATGTTTGTCAACACGGACATGGGCCGCTGCTGGGCATGGCTACGGCTGGCCCTGAACGATGGCCTGATGGAGTGCTACCTGAAGCTGCTGCTGCAGGAGCAGGCCTGCTTGCGCGAGTACTACCAGCCCTCCGCCCTGCTCCGGGACGCCGAGGAGGGTGAGTTTCTCCTGAGCTTCCTGTAGGGCCTCACGTCCTTGTCCTTCGAACTCTCCTACAAGTCTGCCATCTTAAACGAGTGGACGCTTACCCCATTGGCCTTGTCTGGGCTTTGCCCACTTTCTGAGCTGGACCCTCTCTCTATCTCTGGTGCAGAACTACAGCAGAAGGAGTCTCTGGATTCCATTTCCCATTCCTCAGGCTCTGAGAACATTGACGTCCAGCACTCGGGTCATAAGATCTGGAGGAACCAGAAGCTCACTTGCTCCTCCCTCAGCCTGGACACAGCCAGTTCATCCCAGCTGTCCTGCAGCCTAAACTCTGATAGCTGCTTACTCCAAGAGAATGGCTCCAAGAATCCAGACTGTTGTGAGGAGCCCATGTCCTCTGACTCAGACCTGGGCACAGCAAATGCTGAGGACTCAGACCGGTCTCTGCAAGAGTGAGTACCCTCCCCCCACTCCTTTCTATCCTCTCTTCTCCCTCCCTTCTTTCTTTCTTCTCTTCCTCCCTTTCTTCCTGTAGCATGTGATTGTCTGTCACTGAACTCTAGTAGTAATTCAAGAAAGCCAAGGGAGACATCGCCTTCTCCGGGATTTGGAGTCGCTGAGAGCAGGCAACACAGGCATAGTGGAGAGAGTGGACTTAGAACGGCTCAGAGCTGGTTTGGGCTCCAGCTCTGCCTTGGTGACTTTTAGCAAGTTACTTGGCCGAGTGCAGTGGCTCACACCTGAAATCCGAACACTTGGGAGGCTAAGGCAGGAGGATTGCTTGAGCCCAGGAGTTCAAGGCCAGCCTGGGCAATGTAGCAAGATCCCATCTCTAAATGTAGAAATAATAATAAGACAAAAACAACAAAAAAGCAAGTTACTTAGTCACTACAAGGCACAGTGTAAAATATTGTTGTCTTCTTCTAGAAGGAAAGGAAGGAAACTAGTAGGTCAGAGCATATTTAAAACTTCCAACAAGTAGATGAAACATAATGCATGAGTGTGACTTCACAGAAGACCTTGGGGACACAGGACCTGAGTGCTGTGTGCAGGAGGTGGTGAACAGGTGGGGAGAGACAGGTGTGTGGAAGAGTACATGGGGCAGATGAACTTGGCTGGAGAGGGAACTGGGGCAGAGCCTTCTTCACACAGCCTTCTAAAATTTTTTTGCATAGATAATCCATTTTTATATAGTTAAAACAAATCTAAAATATGTATAGTAAAAGCCCTTCCTATCCTGTTCTCCCTCTACCCTGTTCTTTCCTCCCACTCCTACAACCATAATGATTAATTTCCTATATATTCTTCCAAATTTCTAAATGCATCTACAGCAAATACCAGTATAAAGATTTTTTAAATGTCTTCCTTATTTATTACTTTCTCCCCTACAAAGGCAGTATCTACATACTATTCTATATCTTATTTTAGAGAAGATCTTTTCATATCAGAGTTTCTTCATTCTTTTATTTTTTATTTTTGTTTTTATTTTTTTATAGAGATGGGGGTCTCACTATGTTGCCCAGGCTGGTCTTGAACTCCTGGGTTCAAGAGATACTCCTGCCTCGGGCTCCCAAAGTGCTGGGATTACAGGTGTGAGCCACCCTGCCCAGCCTCATTCTTTTTTTTCTATTGCATATTGTTCCAGTCTATGAATGTACCTTAGTTTACTTAATCAGGCCAGTATTTAATGGGTGCTGGGGTCTTAGCAAACTTTTGGATATTTGCTCATCTGATAAGTGGAAAATGGGAACTTTTTATTAAAAGCCTCCTTCAGTTGGTCCATGTTCCATCAGCCTGTGTTTGGGATGACCTTCTTTCCCCTCCTCCTGTGGTCTCGCCTTGGTTCAGGTCCCTTCAGGGTTCTCACCCAGCATAGGAGGAGTACCAGCATTGGGTGGTGTAATGGACTGGGCTTGGAGCAGACCTAGTTTCAAGTCCTGTTCCACCACTTACAAGCCTAGGAAGGTCAGGTACATTGCTGACTCTTTCTGGGGCTCTGTTTCCTCATCTGTAAAATGGAGATTCCCTCGTGGGGCTGTTTGAGATTCAATCAGATGCCTGTCAGTGAAACGACACATAGGAGATTGTCTGGTAGGCCCAGAAATGGCTTCTGAGCACATTAGGTGGAGTTTTCAAATGGTAAATGGAGGGATTTAGATAGAATACATTGGGGAGGAATAGTCTCTGCCTCCGGTGACCACTGAGACTGTGGCGTGACAGGCCTGCAGTGTGAACCAGGCACAGGGCGTGACTTAGGCTCACTCACCTGTCTTAGCCCTTCCTGTGTGTCTGCCTCTTCTGCAGACCAGCCAGCCATCCCCTTGTCATGTGTCTTGCCTTTGTCTCATGAGTCTTGTGATTGGAAAATTCCAGCTTAAGGTCACTGAATCAGTAACCATCCTCTCTGCGCAGGAAGTGTTGTCCCGGCTATTATGGGGAAATTGGAGGGGAAAGGGTCAGGATGTATAGACCCATACTGGACAGTGGCATGAGGAACTGGCAAACATAAGACACACAGAGGCACAAACACACAACCAGCACCAGCATTCATCAAGCCGGGCCTTGAAGTTAGTCGTTGAGCATCCACAGAGACCAGCATTTCTTGAAGTGTATATTTCAAGGGTAAACTGTTCTCACTGAAACTTAGAGTTCATTAAAGTTTTTACATTACTTAAATATTTGTAACTTTAAATTAGACATAAATTCCTTGTGCCTATCATTACATGTATAAAATCAAAACATCCACAAATTAAATGTAAAGAACGTATAAAAGACACAACATTCAAAATGAAATTTATTAATATAAAGTGGTTCTGTTTAACAGAAACCAAATTGCAGTTTGCCTAGTGAATAGAGGATTGACTGTACTGAATAACTTCTTCCGCGCAGATTGGATCTGTATTATAATAATCACTGAGTGGCATAGGTATAGTCTAGAGGGTCCAAGTACTTAGTTTTAAGTACTTAGAATGGTCCCTGGTGCATAGGCATCAATAGTGCTCAATCGGTGGTATTGTTGTATTTTATTGTGTTCTTATTTAATTTTATTTATTTATTTATGTGAGATGAAGTCTCGCTGTCACCCAGTCCAGAGTGCAGTGGCATGATCTCAGCTGACTCCAACCTCTGCCTCCTGGGTTCAAGTGATTCTCCTCCCTCAGCCTCCCAAGTAGCTGGGATTACAGGTGCCCGACACTACACACAGCTAATTTTTGTACATATAGAGAAAGGGTTTCACTAATGTTGGCCAGGTGAACTCCTGACCTCTGGTGACCCGCCCATCTCCGCCTCCCAAAGTGCTAGGATTACAGGCATGAGTCACGGCACCCAGCCTGGGTAGACATACGGTTTTTGGTTGTTTTTGAGACAGAATCTTGCTCTATTGCCCAGGCTGGAGTGCAGTGGTGCGATCTTGGCTCACTGCAACTTCTACCTCCCAGATTCAAGCAATTCTCTGTCTCAGCCTCCCGAGTAGCTGGGATTACAAGTGCCTGACACCATGCCCAGCTAATTTTTTGTATTTTTAGTAGAGACGGGATTTCACCATGTTGGTCAGGCTGTTCTCGAATTCCTGACCTCGTGATCTGTCCACCTCAGCCTCCCAAAGTGCTAGAATTACAGGCATGAGCCACCATGCCCCACCATATGTTTTAAATTCTCTTAGTTATATACCTAGGGGTGGAATTGCTGGGTCACGTGTACCTCTATATTTAACTTTTTGAGGAACTACCAAATTGTTTTCTGCAGTAGTTATGTCATTTTACATTCTCACCACTAATATATACAAGTTATAATTTTTCTACATCTTTGCCAACCCTTGTTATTTTCTGTCTTTTTTGTTACAAGCATCCCAGTGGGTATAAAGTAGTATCTCATTGTAGTTTTGATTTGCATTTCTCTTTGACTAATGATGTTGAGTATCTTTTCATGTGCTTATCGAACATTTGAATATCTTCTTTGGAGAAATGTATGTTCAGATCCTTTGCCCATCTAAAAATGTGGTTATTTATCTTTTTATTGTTGATTTGTAAGAGTTCTGTATATATTCTGGATAATAGGCCCTTCTATATAATTTAAAAATATTTCCCCCCATTCTGTGAGTTGTTTTTTTTTTTTTTGTTTTTTGTTTTTTACCTTCTTGATAGTATTCTTTAAAACACAAACATTTTTTATTTTTGTTTTTTGAGACAGTCTTACTCTGTTGCCCAGGCTGGAGTGCAGTGGCACAATCTCGGCTCACTGCAGTCTCTCCTCCTGGGTTCAAGCGATCCTTCTGCCTCAGCCCCCACAAAGTAGCTGGGATTACAGGTGTGTGCCACCACGCCTAGCTAATTTTAGTATTTTTAGTAGAGATGAGGTTTCACCATGTTGGCCAGGCTGGTCTCAAACTCTTGGCCTCAGGTGATCCACCCGTCTTGGCCTCCCAAACTGCAGGGATAACATTTATTTATTTATTTATTTATTTAGACAGAGTCTTGCAGTGTCACCCAAGCTGGAGTGCGGTGGTATGATCTCAGCTCACTGTAACCTCCGCGTCCTGGGTTCAAGCAATTCTCCTGCCTCAGCCTCCCAAGTAGCTGGGACTACAGGTGCCCGCCACCACGCCCGTCTAATTTTTTTTGTATTTTTAGTAGAGACAGAGTTTCACTACGTTGGTCTGGCTGGTGTTGAACTCCTGGCCTCGTGATCCACCTTCCTTGGACTCCCGAAGTGCTGGTATTATAGGCATGAGCCACTGTGACTGGCCAATTTATTTTTTATTGCTTGCTTATGGTGTAGATCTCACATCTAAGAAACCATTGCCTAATCCAAAGACATGAAGTTTATACCTCTCTTTCCTTCTAAAAGCTTTAAGGTTTTAGCTCTTACATTTAGGTCTTTAATCCATTTTGAGCTAATTTTTGTATATAATGTGAGATAGCAGTCTAGCTTTTTTCTTTTGCATGTGACCCACTCACTTAGCACCATTGTTGAAAAGGCTGTTCTCTCCCCATTAAAATGTATTGGTGTCTATGTTGAAAATCAGTTACTTTTCTTTTTTTGTAAACTGAGTCTCCCTCTGTTGCCCAGGCTGGAGTGCAGTGGTGTGATCTTGGCTCACTGCAACTTCCATCTCCCAGATTCAAGCAATTCTCTGCCTTAGCCTCCTGAGTAGCTGGGATTACAGGCACCCACCACCATGCCTGGCTACTTTTTGTATTTTTAGTAGAGACGGGGTTTCACCATCTTGGCCAGGCTAGTCTTGAACTCCTGACCTTGTGATCCACCCACCTCGACCTCCCAAAGTGCTGGGATTACAAGCATGAACCACCGAGCCTGGCCAAAATCAGTTAGTTATACATGTATGGATTGGCCACCTATTCTTGACTATCATGTCTTGAAATGTTGTTTGGGGTTAAGATGGTATAGGTAAGAGCAGAGCTCACTGGGAAGAAAATCAGGTAAGCAACTTGGATTCTAAAATCCTCATTTCCATAAGCCAAAATTAAGGGGAGCTTCATGTGTCTTCTGGACCCAGTCTAAGCCATCAGGGCAGATGCATGCAGGCTTTTGGGCCTCAGACAGCCTGTGACCATCTGAACCTGCATTTGCTCAGACTGATTTTCATTTGCTCAGACAGCCTGTGGTCATCTGAACCTGCATTTGCCCATGACGTGCTCCACTGGTTTTATAAGCAGAAGAGATAGCAAACAGGTTTATTTTCAAAATGGAGCTTGGCTCCTCAGAAGCCTCAGGAGAGGGAGGAGCAGTTGCTAGTCAGTGCACATCTCAGAAGGCCCAGAGCATGTTTCTGTGCAGTGTTTATGTGTGAGTGTGTGTGTGCATGCACATGTACCAAGGCAGTAACATTTGCTCCCTGCAGCCCCAGGAAGCACCACGGAGGAGACAGGGAGTGGCAGTCCCACCATGGAGAGTGGGCAGGAGCACATCTCGTGTGTACTCATATCCACACTCACACACCTGCTGTACACTGAGCTCCAGCAGCAGTTTCTGGGGATGTGAGGCTTTGCTGTCTCCACACCCAGTCCACCTCTGAGGGGACCAGCCCTTGCACCTCCCCCAGCTCTGCTGTCTCAGTGCCTGCCCAGGAACAAAGGATGACCTCGCTTAGGAAACCTGTTAGCCCTTGCTTCTCCTAGTCCCTGCTCCAGGGCACAGAGTCCTGGTGCCTCAGCTCCTTGTGCTGCGGAGGAGGCCTGTTCTGAGATTCTCTGTCCCCAGAGGCTCTGCTGCAGACTGTGTTTGGAGAAAGGATGGCCCACACAACCATGTGTTTGGCTGAGCAAGCTCTCCAGGCCCACAGCTAGCCTACTCAGAATGCCAGTAAGTCCCCATTCACACCAAGTCTTCTTTGCTGTGGGAGCTTCTTTACCTGATATCTTGGGCTCCACAAATCACCTGTCCACCCAGTCTGCCTAAATCCTGGCCAGGAAGAAAGTGATGGGAGTGTCAGAGGAGGACTGTGTGAGGGCAGTGCAGTGAATAATTAAGAGGGTGTGGGTTGTTTTAAATCATAAAACAACAGTTTTACCTTCTTCCCTCTACCCCAATAGCCTTGGACATTGTCACAGACAACGTGTCACACAGGTTTCTTTGTTTAAAAACTTCTAGGGTATTGTTGGAATTCAGCAAAGCCCAGGTAAACTCTGTACCAACCAACAGACTGAGCCAAGAAACGGAGATCCCCACATCACAGGCCGCTCTCCCTCCGTGGCCTCAACACCAGCACACACGCACACTGTGAGGCACCTGCAGAGCCCCTTCCTGCCCAGGCAGCCTCTGGAACTCAAGATGATGTCCACCCGCAGGAGCTGCATCCCCAGTCGCCCAGCACCCTGGACTTACAGCAGCTGGGCACTGCCCAAGCTGCCCCTGCAGAGAGCGCCTCAGGCCAGCAGCCTTCTAGTACTGTCAGCGAGACAGCCAGAGCAGTGGGCCCAGGAAATGGCCCACAGAAGGCCCCGGCACATGATGGAGCTGGACTGAAGCTGGTAGTTTCCTCACCCATCAGTCCGGTGAGTGGTGCAAGCCATTCCTGGGGTGGTCTTGGGAAATGTCAGCTGATGCAGGGTTTCCACAGCTAGTGACCCGATGGTCTCTGCCTTCTCCCTGTTAGCCTTCCTCTCCCTGTGTGGTGATAGTGTTAATAGCATCGTGGTGGTGGGGCTCATGTTTCTTGGCGTGTGAGTTGTAGATGTAAGCCAGGCCCTGGGCTGATCACTTCCCGTTTGTATCTCCTGTCATTTTCATGTCACTCTGTGAAGATCATTCTCATCTGACCACAGTCTCAACTCTTTAACCACTACCACCTACCAGCATAAGTCCTTGGGCAAGCCACTTCAGCTCTCTGAACCTTCATTTCCTTCTTAGTACTCGTTATTATTAAATTTTTTTTTTTTTTTTGAGATGGAGTCTTGCTCTGTTGCCCAGACTAGAGTGCAGTGGCAGAATCTCTGCTCACTGCCACCTTCGCCTCCCGGGTTCAAGTGATTCTCCTGCCTCAGCCTCCTGAGTGGTGGGTAGGTGCCCACCGCCATGCCCAGCTAATTTTTGTATTTTTAGTAGAGATGGGGTTTCACCATGTTGACCAGGCTGGTCTCAATCCACTTGCCTCGGCCTCCCAAAGTGCTGGGATTACAGGCATGAGCCAACGCACTCAGCCTAAGTTAATATTTTTATAAAATACTGGGCCTTGAACAAACTCACTTTGCAGCATGACCCAGGTTTTAGAGCTGTACTGTCCAATATGGCACCTACCAGCCACGCTTGGCTGTTAAACACTTAAAATGTAGCAAGTCCACATGGAGATGTACCGTGTAAAATAAGTGCTGGATTTCAACAACTTAGCATGATAAAAGAATAGAAAATCTCCCTTTTTTATGGATTGCATGTTAAAATGAAAATATTTGGGGGCTAGGCATAGAGGCCTGTAATCCCAGTGCTTTGGGAGGCCAAGGAAGGAGGATTGCTTGAGCCCAGGAGTTGGAGACCAGCCTCGGCAACAAAATGAGATTCTGTCTCCACAAAAAATATAAAAGTTAGCTGGACATGGTGGTGTGTGCCTGTAGGTCCAGCTACTGGGGAGGCTGAGGTGGTGGGATGGCTTGAGCCCAGAAGGTTGAGGCTGCAGTGAGCTATGGTGATTGCACCACTGTATTCCAGCCTGGGTGAGAGTGAGACCTTGTCTTTAAAAAAAAAAAAAAAA
>PVKP010036588.1:0-22348 GCA_004027715.1 Plecturocebus donacophilus | reverse complement strand
TCCTCAGCGCTTCCAATTGCTGTTTTCCTTGTGGGGATGGGACCAGCCGAGCCCGTCCGTCCCGTATACTCCGCACCGGGAAGCGCCGCTCTGGGGGCCAGCAAAACAGCCGCGCCAGCCAAAAGAGTCGCGCCGGCGACCCGCGTGGCTTCTCCGCCGGGAATCTCCCGGTCTGTGGGCAACAAAAACTCGTCGGAAAGTGCGGCGTCCACTCGTTCTCTGCGCTTTCACTGGGAGCTACATTCCTGAGCTGTTGTTAGTCAGCCATCTTGGATCTCTCCCCGGTTCCAGACATTTTATAGCCATGAAAACGATAATAGCCTGGACGCCCCACAAGGTTCAGAGACTAAGCAGAACAGATAGTGCTAAACTCTGCCATACTTGTTAAGGATGGTGAAACAGAACGATAAATGCTCAGATTTTTCATAACTCTACTAAGCCATCATGTCAGTCCTAGACTGCTCAACTTGGGTTTACTTTAATGAGTGTATATATTATTCAAGGTAGGCTAACTGCTACCACAATCCCATTTTAGTGATTTAACCCAGTGAAAGTTTATTTCTACTCATGCATATGTCCAAATTAGATGTTTGTTTGGGTTGAATGACTGCTGGCAGATTTTCTCAAAATGGCAGCACAGGCATCTGATTTTCTATTTTATGAATCTATTATCCTCTGAGTCTTAGAGTCCACTCGATTCAGATGAAAGTTGAGTATGCCTGTGGGAGGATTTAATCATTTCTACTCATAGCTCATTGGTGAACCTTGATCACATGATGTGCCCAGCTTTAAAGAAGTCTGGGAAGGGTAGTTTGTTTATTTTAATTTTTGTGGGTACACAGTAGGTGTATATATTTATGGGGTACATGAGATACTTTGATACAGGCATGCAATACATAATAATCACATCGGCGAATGGAGTATCCATCCCCTCAAGCATTTATCCTTTGTGTTACAAACAATCCAATTACATTCTTTAAGTTATTTTAAAATGTGGAATTAAATTATTGACTGTAGTCACTCTGTTGTGCTATCAATACTAAGTCTTATTCATTATATATTTATTTGTATCATTAACCATCCCCACCTCTCCCCTCATCCTCCCACTATCCTTGGGAAGGGGAGTTTAATTGTGTTTCCAGGAGGAAAAGGAATATGGTTTGAAGATAACGAGCCAGTTTTTATCATGGTACAGAAATGATATTTTAGTTTTTTGAAGCTATTGTTATTTCTAGCCTCTGTCCCCAGGAGCTGAACGCAATTACTAACCTATGAAGTTGTATCAATTTTAGTGTCAAACGTGTACATCTTATGTACCAATATAAAACTGTCAAGAAATATACAAAGATAAATGATATAAAAAGTATAAAATATTTATATAAAATTCAACACATATATATGTTTATATACATACACAAGTCTGCACATGGAAAGACAATATTCCAAGAAGATATATATCAAAATTTTAAATGTAGTTACTTCCAGGAATGGAAGTAGTTTGAGAAGAAATGAGACTTTTATTTTTTAAACCATATGCTTCTATACTGTTTGATTTTTTCGACAAAATGAATGTGTTTGTGTCTATAATAAATTTGAAATAAGAATTTTGGTTAATATCTCTTTTAAATAAGCTGTATAATTCTGAACTCCAAAACTTATGAAATTTAAGGACTTGGAGAGTTCACATGCAACCCAGAAAATGCCTCGATTGTAAGAGAATAAGAATGACAGTGAACTTAAGTGGTTCAGAGAAGATAAAGGAAAGCAAGAGAATAGACATTAGGTAAATGAAAGTTTCTGTTTCTAGTAAAGACAATCAAAGGGAAATGTGGCTTAAAGTGCAAGATTAAGGATTTAATTTAGACATAAGGAAGACCTTTTTTCATGGTCTTGCTTGTTAAAAATTGGACTAGGTTGTAGTGGGAGGATGTGAAATTTCATTTCCCAAGAGTTGCTATGAGGGAAAAAGGGCTTTTATTGTTCCAGTTGGACAGAATTTCATCACTTTGACTCTCTTGGGCATGGTTATTCTAGGTGAAATATGCTTTAAGGCTGTTCATGTTTCTTATTTATATTGTGGTTTTTGTCTTTGCTTGCACTGTTGCTAGAGAACTGTGATGGTGTGTATTTAGAAAGAAAGGGCGAAGACAGGCTGGCTGATTGTTTATACTTTATAGGTGGATATATGGAGCTGAGGCAGCACAAGGCTGTCATCCTATTAAGCAGGGTGAAGATACGGATTTTCACCATTGATTATACTTTGTTCTGCATTCTTTTATGTTCACCTCTCCTTTTTTTTTTGCTTCTTAGCTTCTTTTCAGCTTTCTTAGGAGAAATATTTTGCTTATTAAGGGTGGTATGAATAGATGTTTAATTATCATCTCTTTATTGTGCTGCCTATAAGGCTGCTACAGTGTTCTTTCATTTGATAAATGTGTTACATTTACTTGCACATTAAGGATATTTATATTACAGATGGGTGTGTCATGAGGGAATAAAGTCTATGCTTAATATCATGATGTCTAACAGGATACTTATGTTGAACCTTCCTTTTAAGAAATATTTCTCAATTTTTAGATTTACTAGTTACAATTTTATAGTACTAAGGGCAAAAATAGAATGGGAGAAATGAGCAATTAATTAACTAATTAACTGGCCTCCTGCTTGATCTTTTTTCTTCCTCAAACAGCTGGAGATCCATCTCCTTTCATCTATGTGGGGATAAAGTATCTGTGTAGGGGAGAATTTGATTAAGTAATAAGATGGCAACAGACATTTCAGCTTTTAAATAACACTTCGGTTCATGTCAGGAAATCTTACATTTGACAACATTTAGGAGAAAAGTTTGGAATTCAATAATTTTCATTTTATAAGCTCTCCATATTCATTTTTACCTCTGATCCGGTTAAGCAGTGTATTCCTCCAACAATTTATGGCCTTTTAAGGCCATGAATTCAGAAGGCTGACAGTAAATCTGGACAAGCTCTAATATGCTTTGTGCCAACTGTAATTTAACTGGTCCTTTGAGAGCTCAAGTTTTTTATTACCATAAATATTCTTCTGCTTCCAGGCGTCTCCCTGCTGACAACATTGCCCAATTTTGAATCCCGACATCTTCATTTCAGAAGCCTGAAAATGAAACTGCAAAGGTCAGGTTTCATTGTAATTGCAGGCTATGGTGAAAAAAGACCTCATTCCTTAGGATTGAGCTGCCACCCACCGCTTGCTTTGGAGAGCACAGGGCTTGGAGAAAATGTCACTGTGCAATTCAAGTGAATGATTGTACCTGGCACTTGGATCATCACGAAATATTTGGTCGTATTTCACAGTGTCTGACTTTGTCAACACATGAGGAGGGAAAGACTTTAAAGAGGACTCTGATTTAGCAAACATGAACACAGCATACTTCCAACTTCTAGAATGTCCTTTTCTCCTTTATGTAATGAATGACTCTCAACCTTCAGATCTTATCTCAGTCAACACAACTTTACCTGACTAATCTCTTAGTGCCTTGTATTTTCCTGCAAAACAGGGATAATGATGGCTTCCGTCTCCGTCATTGGAAAGATTAAATGAGTTAGTGCATGCTACATACTTAAAAGAGTGCCTGACACAAAGTAAATTTTCCACCATGGTTAGCTATTATTATGACCTATCACCATAATAGCTAAGGCTGTCTGAACAAGGCACTTTGTGTGATTCACTTGTATTTTCTTGTTGAATCCACAGCTGCCCTATGAGGTTAGCACCACCATCATTTCTCTTCCACAGTAGAAGAAACTGAAGTTAGAACGGTAACTTGTTCAAGGTCACAGAGCAAGCAATGATGCACTCAGAATTTGCACCCAAGCGTTCAGGCTCCAGAGCCCATGCTCATGAGACAAAGCTATGTAGCAAATGCTGTTGCTGCTGTGCTCTTAACCCATCACTCTTAACTCTTCAGGGCACATGGACCCAATTTCCAACTCCTAGCACTTGAATTTTGTTGCTTGACGGCTCTCTGTGTTCCCATCCTACTTTAGCACTCATGTGGGAGACAGATGTTGCCAGGGAATCAACACCCCCCACAGCAGCCCTCAACTCATGATTGCTATGGTTTTGTGGATAAATACTCCCTTGTCCTGAGATGGGATAAGTCTGAGACATGTCCTACCCTGGTTTCTGGCTCTACCTTGGCAGCTGACTCTTTACTTTATTAGCTTCCTCCTGCTCCCTGACTCATTTCATGTCTCCACTCTCATGTTTTCTCCACCTCCCAAATAACTAACACTCAAACCTCATTTTGGAGTCTTCTTCTGGGGGGAATCAAACTAAGTCTCAACACTAAGATTCAATGATCCTAAAGATGCTGGAAGTGGAGTGGAGCAAGGGAGTGACTGGAGTCAGACAGAAGAAAGAGGGCATATCACCAAGTTTTGTGTCCTGTGAATACTTCAGCTTTGACTCTAGTGATATTTGGGGCTATATTATTCTCTGTTGTAGGGGGCTGTCCTTTACATTGTAGGAAGCTGAGTAGCATCTGTAGCATCTCCTCACTAGCAACCCCTTCACTACCAGTTGGGACAGCCCCAGATGTCTCCAGATATTGCAAAATGTCCCAGGGGTGGGGGGCAAAGTCACCTCCAGTTGAGAAACACTGGGTTAGAGACATAAGCCTTGTCATTTTGTATTTGAGTGACATACTAACCCGGCAGGTATTCATTCACTTAAGAGGATTATAATGATATTAATATTATTGCATACCCATGCACAAGGTATGCTACTGGCTGCTCTACATACTGTGTGTCAATTGGTCCTCACAGCACTTTATTACTTCTACTTCACACATAAGGAAAATGAGGCTCTTGGAGATTAAATGATTTTTTTGGTATCACAAAGCAAGTAAAAATGACCCAAAGTTCAAATCCAGGACTGTCAGGCTGCAAATTCATGCTCGCTCCACTAAGATTTGTTTGTTTGTTCATTAGTGCTTCAGTGTATGAGATATTGATTGAGATCTGCTGAGTGTCAAGCATTTCATTTGGTGCTGCGCATATGAAAATCTAGTATGGCGCTATCCAAGAAAACTTTCTGTGATGATGAGGTTGTTTTATTTTGTGCTTCCCAATATGGTAGCAACCAGCAACATGCTGCTATTGGAAAATTCAAGAAACAGCCAGGAGGCCAATGTGGCTGGGGCAGGATAAGAAAGAAGATGGTGGTAGGAAATAAGGTCAGAGGGGTAGCTGGACACTAGACCACATAGGACTCTGGATTTCATTTGAATGTGATGGGAATCCCTTGAAGAATTTAAAGCAGGAAAGTAACATGAACTGATTAGTGTTCTGAAAGATTATAAGAAAGGAAGCAAAGAAAACAGGTGGATAGTTATTCCAGCAGCAAAGGGAGATGATGTTGTGTTGGGCTAGTAACTCTAAGCAGTGAGACATGGTTGGAATTAAGACATAATTTGAAGGTAAAACCAATAAAATTTGCTAATAGTTTAGATGGGAGATGTAAGAGACAGAGGAGTCACGGATGCCTCCAAGGACTTTGGCTGGAGCAGGCACACCAAGCCCTTGTGACCAGATTTCCTACCCATGCCTTAAAATCTGGTGTCATTTCCTGACACTCTTTGCTTCTATGCATCACCCTGAAGTAATGGTAAACAGCTTGTGCTATTCACTTGATTTGGCACATGAGTGTGTTCTTAAGCTGTTTATATTTCTGGAAGCTCTCTCCCTCTTCTTGAACTGGCTAACTCCTATCCATCCTCCAAGAGTCAATTCCAGTGCTGTCTTTCCCAAAACTTTCCTTGAGATTCCTGCCTGCCTTTCCTCTGTCCTTTTGCTGAGTTTGGTCTCAACCTCTGTCTTTGCACTTAACACTGTGTTCATGCCTCGTCAAGCTCCAGCAGATTAGAAACTTCTTCAGGGTAGGAACTATGCTTTGTTCATCTTTGAAAAGTTTTATTTTTGTTTTCCCTCAAATCAGACACTGAGACAAAGACTTGGTCACAGATAGGTGATTCCAGGAACCACACATAACAGGTGAGAAAATTGAGACAGGGAAGAAAGGAAAGCCAATACGTTTCATGAAAGTGTTACTCATTGTGGGCAACTGCTTGTGGCCAAATAGAGCTTGGTCCTGCTGGGGATTCTTTGAATAATTATGTGTAAAATACCTCAGAATTGCACCTCTTGAGGGATGGGAAGTTGGAATATTCACCCACTAAGTCCCTTCCCTTACTGGATAAGGTACACCCTTGGGCATATGAAAACATTGGTGGCTTTAGGCGCCCTACTCTGGGGAAGAGGAAGCTTTTATGGCTCCGGAGAGGGTCTCCAGGCAGAGAATTGGAGGATTCAAATACATCAAGTGGAAGGTGGCTACAAAGAACTCAGAAGTGGGCCAAGTTTACATGGGATGGGATGTCAGCAGCAACTGCTGCAATCTAATGCTTAGTTTGGTACCTGGTACAAAGTTGTGGCTCAAGATGTATTTCTTGCACCAAAGTAAACAAAATCAAACTGCACTAAGTTTGGGGAGTTAATCTGAAAAATTTTTGTCACTTTTTTGGACATTATTTTGTTAGAAAATGTATTCTAAATTTCAAAAACCTTGCAAATACACTCTTAGAACACAACCTATTAAAAATCTAGAAACTACTTGCACACGTTTTAAAAAACAAACTTTTTCTTTTTTTTAAAAAAAAATTATTTTAGATTCGGGCTAAGTGTGCAGGTTTGTTACATGCATGTATTGTGTAATGCTGGGTTTTGGGGCACGATTGAGCCCATCTCCCAGGTAGTTAGAATAGCACTCAGCCGGTAGTTTTTCAACCCTTGTCCCCCTCATCGCTACCTTGCCTTCCTGTAGTCCTCAGTGTCTATTCTTACCATATTTATGGCCGTGTGTACCCAGTATTTATCTCTCACTTACAAGAGAGAACATGCAATATTTGATTTCTCATTTCTGCCTTAATTTGTTTCAGATGATGGCCTGCAGCTGCATCCATGTTGCTGGAAAGGACATAATTTTTTTTTATGGCTATGTAGTATTCCATGGTGTATATGTACCACATTTTCTTTATCCAATCCACTGTTGATGAGCATCTAGGTTGACTCCATGTCATTGCTATTGTGAATAGTTCTGCAGTGAACACATGGGTCCATATGTCTTTTTGGTAAAATGATTTACTTTCCTTTGGGTATGTACCCAGTAATGGGATGCTGGGTCAAATGGTAGTTCTGTCTTTAGGTCCTTTTAGAAATCCCCAAACTGCTTCCCACAGTGACTGAACTAATTTACATTCCCAACAACAGTGTATAAGCATTCCCTTTTCTCTGTAGCCCTGTCAATGTCTGTTATTTTTCGTTTTTTTAATAATAGCCATTCCGACTGGTGTGAAATCGTATCTCATTGTGGTTTTGATTTGCATTTTTTCATATGTTTGTTGGCTGCTTGTATGTCTTGTTTCGAGAACTGTCTGTTCATGTCTGCTGCCCACTTTTTAATGGGGCTATTTGTTTGCTTGATTTGTTTACATTCCTTATAGATTGTGGATATTAGATCTTTGTCAGATGTGTAGTTTGAGAAAATTTTCTTTCATTCTGTAGGATGTCTGTCTATTCTAATAATTTCTTTTGCTGTGCAGAAGCTCTTTAGTTTAATTTGGTCCCACTTGTTGATTTTTCTTTTTGTTGGAATTGGTTTTGAGAACTTAGCCATACATTTTTTGCTAAGGCCAAGGTTAAGAAGGGCATTTCCTAGGTTTTCTTCTAGGATTCTTATAGTTTGAGGTTTCTAATTCATCTTGGGTTGATTTTTGTATATGGTATTGAGAAAGTGTCCAGTTTCATTGTTCTGCATATGGCTAGTCAGTTATCCCTGCATCACTTATTGGACAGGAATTCCTTTCCCTATTACTTATTTTTTGTTGATTTTGCCAAAGATCAGATAGTTGTATGTGTGAGTCTTTATTTCTGGGTTCTTTGTTCTGTTCCATTGGTCTATGTGTTGGTTTTATACCAATACCATGCTGTTTTGGATATCATTGCCTTGCATAATTGGAGATCAGGTAATGTGATGTCTTGGGCCTTGTTGTTTTTGCTTACAATTACTTTGGCTATTTGGGCTCTTTTTGGTTCCATATGAATTTTAGAATAGTTTTTTCTAGTACTGTGAAAAATGACATTGGTAGTTTAATACAAATAGCATTGAGTCTGTAGATTGCTTTCGGTAGTATGGTCACTTTAATGATATTGATTCTTCCAATCCATGAGCATGGAATGCTTTTATATTTGTTTCTGTCATCTATCATTTCTTTTACTGGTGTTTTGTATTTCTCCTTGTAAAGATGGTTTACTTCCTTGGTTAAATGTATTCCTAGGTATTTTTTTTTTGTGGCTGTTATAAATGGGATTACATTCTTTTTTTTTTTTTTAAATTGTACTTTAGGTTCTGGGTTACATGTGCAGATCATGCAGGATTGTTGCATAGGTTCATACATGGCAAGGTGGTTTGCTGCCTTCTTCTCCCCAATCACCTGTATCAGGTATTTCTCCCCAGGTTATCCCTCCCCACCCCCCCGTCCCTCCCCTAGTCTCCCACAACTGACTGCAGTATGTGATGCTCCCCTCTCTGTGTCCACATATTCTAATTGTTCATCACCCGCCTATGAGTGATACCATGTGGTATTTGATTTTCTGTTCTTGTGTCAGTTTGCTGAGAATGATGGTTTCCAGATTCATCTATGTCGCTATGAAGGACATGAACTCATCGTTTTTTATGGCTGCGTAGTATTCCATGGTATATATGTGCCACCTTTTCCCTGTCCAGTCTATCATCAATGGGCATTTGGGTTGGTTCCAGGTCTTTGCTATTGTAAACAGTGCTGCAATGAACATTTGAGTGCATGTGCCCTTATAGTAGAACAATTTATAATCCTTCGGATATATACCCAGTAATGGGATTACTGGGTCAAATGGAATTTCTATTTCTAGGTCCTTGAGGAATCGCCACACTGTCTTCCACAATGGTGGAACTAGTTTACACTCCCACCAACGGTGTAAAAGTGTTCCTAGTTCTCCACATCCTCTCCAGCATCTGTTGTCTCCTGTTTTTTTAATGATTGCCATTCTTACTGGTGTGAGATGGTATCTCAATGTAGTTTTGATTTGCATTTCTCTAATGACCAGTGATGATGAGCATTTTTTTATATGTTTGTTGGCCTCATGTATATCTTCTTTTGTCAAGTGTCTGTTCATATCCTTTGCCCACTTTTGAATGGGCTTATTTGTTTTTTTCTTGTAAATTTGTTTTAGTTCTTTGTAGATTCTGGATATAAGCCCTTTGTCAGATGGGTAGACTGCAAAAATTTTTTCCCATTCTGTTGGTTGCCGATTCACTCTAATGACTGTTTCTTTTGCTGTGCAGAAGCTTTGGAGTTTGATTAGGTCCCATCTGTGTATTTTGGCTTTTGTTGCTCTTCAAAACCATTGAGAATGAAGACGCAATGTACCAGAATCTCTGGGACACATTTAAAGCAGTGTCTAGAGGAAAATATATAGCAATAAATGCCCACATAAGAAAGGAAAGATCTAAAATCAACACCCTATCATCAAAATTGAAAGAGCCAGAGGAGCAAGATCAGAAAAACTCAAAAGCTAGCAGAAGACAAGAAATAACTAAGATCACAGCAGAACCAAGGGAGATAGAGACACAAAAAACCCTTCAAAAAAATCAATAAATCCAGGAGCTGGTTTTTCGAAAAGATCAACAAAATAGACAGACCACTAGCCAGATTAATAAAAAGGAAAAGAGAAAATAATCAAATAGATGCAATAAAAAACGATAAAAGGGATATCACCACAGATTCCACAGAAATACAAACCATCATTAGAGATTATTACAAACAACTCTGTGCACATAAACTAGTAAACCTGGAAGAAATGGATAACTTCCTGGACACTTGCATCCTCCCAAGCCTAAACCAGGAAGAAGTCGAAACCCTGAATAGACCAATAACAAGGGCTGAAGTTGAGGCAGCAATTAAAAGCCTACCACCCAAAAAAAGCCCAGGTCCAGATGGGTTCACAGCTGAATTCTACCAGACATACAAAGAGGAGCTGGTACCATTCCTTCTGAAACTATTCCAAACAATCCAAAAAGAGGGAATCCTTCCCCAATCATTTTATGAGACCAGCATCATCCTGATACCAAAACCTGGCAGAGACTCAGCAAGAAAAGAAAACTTCAGGCCAATATCCATGATGAACATAGATGCAAAAATTTTCAATAAAATACTGGCAAACCGATTACAACAGCACATCAAAAAGCTTATCCACCATGATCAAGTAGGCTTCATCCTGGGGATGCAATGCTCGTTCAACATATACAAGTCTATAAACGTAATTCACCACATAAACAGAACCAAAGACAAAAACCACATGATTATCTCAATTGATGCAGAGAAGGCCTTTGACAAAATTCAACAGCCCTTTATGCTAAAAAGCCTCAATAAACTAGGTATTGATGGAACGTATCTCAAAATAATAAAAGCTATTTACGACAAAACCAACAGCCAATATCATACTGAATGGGCAAAAACTGGAAGCATTCCCTTTGAAATCTGGCACTAGACAAGGACGCCCTCTCTCACCACTCCTGTTCAATATAGTACTGGAAGTTCTAGCCAGAGCAATTAGGCAAGAAAAAGAAATAAAGGGTATTCAATTAGGAAAGGAGAAAGTCAAATTGTGTCTTTTATTTACTCAGGAAAGTCAGGCTGATTTCTGCAATGGCGGCTGCCTCACCACCTGCCCCACCACCCACTGCTGTACTGGATAGTTCCTGGTGGCCCTCTAGGTGTGAAACTCTGGCATGAGAATTTTTTTAGTCTGCTGGGCTTTGTCGAGGGCGGGGGAGGGACCTGTCCTGCTGTATGGGCTGTTTCCTTGTATTCAGTTCACCTTCCCTCTGGGGGGAGGGTAGATCCCTCTAGCTGGCTTTCTGGCTTTCATGTCAGCTAATGCTTCCACACCGTTCTGGCCAAAGTTGCTGTTCTGCCCTGTTCAGGCAGCTCACTGAGGCTTTTTTGCCCAGTGAAGATCTCCTGTTCTGTGGGTTGTAGAGGGCTTGGGTGGAGTGCTGCATCTGAACTGAAGTCCCAGAGGGGGAGATCCCCCAGTCCTCTGGTCAGTTGCATGCACCTCCTGGGTGGGGCAGTGTTCTGCCTTGCCTCAACTTGCCCTATTTGGTTTATACCCACTGTCCAACCAGACCCACAAAATGAACTTGGTACCTGATTTGGACTTGTGGACACCACTCGGTTTCTGTGTCTCTCTTGCTGGGAGTTGCTTTCCAGAGCTGCCTCTCATTCGGCCATCTTGGGATCCCTCTGGGATTGCATTCTTGATTTGTCTCTCAGCTTGAATGTCAGTAGTATATAGAAATGCTACTGACTTTTGTACATTGATCTTGTATCCTGAAACTTTACTGAAGTCATTTATCGGGTCTAGGAGCCTTTTGGGAGAGTCTCTAGGATTTTCTAGGTATAGAATAATATCATCAGTGAAAAGAGATAATTTGACTTCTTATTTTCCTATTTAGGTGCCTTTTATTTCTATCTTTTGCTTAATTGCTCTGGCTAGGACTTCCAGTACTATGTTGAATAGGAGTTGTGAGAGTGGACATCCTTGTCTTATTCCTATTCTCAACAGGAATGCCTCCAGCTTTTGCCTGTTCAGTATGATGTTGGCTGTAGATTAGTCACAGATGGCTCTTATTAAAAAATATGTATTTTTTCTTTATCCTTTGGACTTAAAGACTTTACTTCATAAATAGTACATGATTATGAATTCAGTGGATGTAGTGACTTATTTTATTTTACTTTAAGTTCTGAGATACAAGTGCAGAACATGCAGATGTAGTGATTTTTATGGGAACTCATGGAGCATGAGTTTTGATGTTTTCAGAACACCATTTCATTTTTGACTTAGGCAATTAATGAGGAGGACCTTAGCTGGTTATCAGATCATAGTTTCACTTAAGTTTCTCATGACTAGAAATTAGAAAGTAGTTACCAAGGTAACTGAAAACCAAGGTGTTTGCCCTCCAGTGTATCTGGAATTTAAAATGTGATTCTATCTGTCTTAGTTTTAGCTGGTGTCTCAAAGGCTGGTAACAAAAAATAAAAGCATCAGGTACACTCACATTCTAATGTTTCAACATGGGGTGCAGATCAGCATTTGTGTGCATGCATGCACTTCCACCCACCAACACACACAGAGTTTTGGACCCTATTCAACATCAACTCAAATATAAAGAGGATTAATGCTCTTTATAAAAGAGCATTAAGTAAATGGTTGTGGGGGCAGGGAAGTTACCTGGACTTTGCAGTTATGTGACTTTTCTTCTTTATCATATGGTGAAGGTGAGGGCAGATGCATCACCTTCACTTCAGTCAGTGAGGGGGCATCTCTTAGAGAGAGAGTGTTCCTCAGGTCCTCTGGAATCAGACCATACAGAGGATGAAGCCAGACCTATGATAAAATAAATAATACAGGCAAGGGGATAACTGAAGTAGCCTGTAGGTGTATCCTAGGGCTGCTGTAACAAAGTGTCACAAACAAGGTGGCTTAAAACAATAGACATTTATTCTCTTACAGTCCTGGAAGCTAGAAATCAGAAATCAAGTTGTCAACAGGCCCATGTTCCATCTGAAGATTCTAGGGAAGACTCCATCCTTACGTTTTCCAGCTTCTGGTGGCCCCAGGTGTTCATTTCTTGGCTTGTAGCAGCATCATTCCAAACTCTGCTTCTGTCTTCTCCCTCTTTTCTCTTGTCTTATAAGAACACCAATTATATTGAATTAGGCCCTCCTCCCACTGCAGCATGACCTTGTCTTAACTAATTACATCTGCAATGACTCTATTTTCAAATAAGGTCATGGTCTGAAGTCTTGGGGGTTAGGACTTCAACATATCTTTTTGACAGATACAACTTGACCCATAAGATGGCTCTTGGCAGCAGAGGAACAGAGATCCATTTGAGCAAATTGTAATTCTTCTGAAGAGGAGCAGTTAAATGTTTCTTGGGAACCAGATCTTGGTCAGCCTGGAACTGCCTTTAAAAAAGCTCTGTCCAAATGTGGACTTTAAAAAGCCCAGGGGCTGGAGATCAGCACTGTAAGCCATCAACCAGAAGACATATATTGCCCAAGTTGGGAGCAATAAAATGTAGATTCCCGATGGGGGAATTTCCAAGAACTCGCTCAAAGAACCCCATGAAAGAAAAAGGTTTTTTCCCTGTCCTTTAACCTCTCTTCTTTCCTGCTCTTGCTTCTCCATTCTCCAGTCCTTGGGTGATCAAAGTCCACAGTTGGTGAGGTGAACAGAGAACTGACAGAGAAAAGAGAGAAGCCAACCATATCTCATACTCCACTACAGACAGCCATGCTAGGGTTGGGGTGAGGGCAATAATAAAATGCTCTGAAATATGAGGGTGCAAAGTAACAGGTGTTTGACTCATGCTGAGAGGATTAAAAACAGGAGGCTTGAGCTGTCTATGGGGGCAGAGGGAGCTATGCCTTCAGAGAACAATTCTATATGGTGTGGTAAGAATGCATGACATCCTCAGTGTCCAAGTGGAGAACGGGGCTGGCATTTCCTGTAAGGAATGGCCAAGAGGTCAGCTTCCTGGGTAGAGGGAACCTCAGCAGTAACAGGCTTTTGAGGAGGAGCTGGGAGGTTTCTCAAGAGGTCAGCTGGAGAGGACACAGTTGCTATCAGGAAAGTGCAGGTTCTCAACTCCCAGAGGTGGGGGCAGGCCTTGACTTTGTATTCCACCTCAATGGTTCTTCCTGGATTTTTGTCTTCTAAAGCACAGAGCCCTTTAATGCCTGATGGTGACAGTATGGGTTAAGACCTTTTCTGCCCCTCATCTCTATCCATACTCCTTCAAACCTGGGAGAGCCAGAGGCAGCCGTCAGTGGGTGGCTGGAGAAAGAAGAGGAGAAGGCAGGTTTGGGGAGTCAGGTAGGGGAGTTGAGAGGATCCACCTCAGCTCCTTCTCTATAAGAAAGTTAGGAGCGGAGGGAAGGGAAATAAATTAGAAAGTAGTTCCTAATTTCTAGAATTAGAAATGGAAGGCTGTAAGTGGAATGAGGAGTTTCAATTATTAAGCTAGACTGGAAGTACTAGTTATTGTACTTATACTGTTTGGGGGACTAAAGTGGCTAGAAGATGCTTTTTAAAAATATCTAAGAGTAGTGCTCCCCTCCCTGTGTCCATGTGTTCTCATTGTTCAACACCCACCTATGGAGGAGAACATGCGGTGTTTGGTTTTGTGTTCTTGTGTCAGTTTGCTGAGAATGATGGTTTCCAGGTTCATCCATGTCCCTACAAAGGACACAAACTCATCGTTTTTGATGGCTGCATCATATTCCATGGTGTATATGTGTCACATTTTCCCTGTCCAGTCTATCATCAATGGGCATTTGAGTTGGTTCCAGGTCTTTGCTATTGTAGACAGTGTTGCAATGAACATTCGTGTGCATATGTCCTTATAGTAGAATGATTTATAATCCTTTGGATATATACCCAGTAATGGGATTGCTGGGTCAAATGGAATTTTTATTTCTAGGTGCTTGAGGAATTGCCACACTGTCTTCCACAATGGTTGAACTAGTTTACACTCCCACCAACAGTGTAAAAGTGTTCCTATTTCTCCACATCCTCTTCAGCAACTGTTGTCTCAAGATTTTTTTAATGATCGCCATTCTAACTGGCGTGAGATGATATCTTAATGTAGTTTTGATTTGCATTTCTCTAATGACCAGTGATGATGAGCATTTTTTCATATGTTTGTTGGCCTCATGTATGTCTTCTTTTGTAAAGTGTCTGTTCACATCCTTTACCCACTTTTGAATGGGCTTGTTTATTTTTTTCTTGTAAATCTGTTTTAGTTCTTTGTAGATTCTGGATATAAGCCCTTTGTCAGATGGGTAGACTGCAAAAATTTTTTCCCATTCTGTTGTTTGCTGATTCACTCTAATGATTGTTTTTTTTTGCAGCACAAAAGCTTTGGAGTTTGATTAGGTCCCATTTGTCTATTTTGGCTTTTGTTGCCCATGCTTTTGGTGTTTTGGTCATGAAGTCCTTGCTTACGCCTATGTCCTGAATGGTTTTGCCTAGATTTTCTTCTAGGCTTTTTATGGTGTTAGGTCTTATGTTTAAGTCTTTAATCCATCTGGAGTTAATTTTAGTGTAAGGTGTCAGGAAGGGAGGGACAGTGGGGGGTGGGGAGTTGGGGAGAGATAGCATGGGGAGAAATGCCAGATAAAGGTGAAGGGGAGGAAGGCAACAAATCACACTGCCACATATGTACCTATGCAACAGTATTTCATGTTCTTCACATGTACCCCAAAACCTAAAATACAATAAAAAATAAAAATAAAACAAAATATATATCTAAGAGTAATAACAAAAACCACTTGCCCTGGACTGGATTGTATTCAATGTGCTAGAAAGATCTCAGCTCTCTGGATATTAACAGTGTGTGGGTGGAGGGAATGAAGCTGTTTTCCATTGTACTATACAGAGTCCTAATTTGCAATATAAGTGTTACTCTAGTTCAGACAAATTCCAAGTTAAGGGTACATTGCTCTCTGCCTGAGCTGGTGGCCACAACTGAAACCCAGAGAGAACTGGAATCATTGTGGAAGATAATTCTTCTTATCCCCAGAATTGTTCTGTTTCTTCAAACTGTGTTTGACTTTGGGCTATGGATGATGAGCTTAGAATTGTGTTTCTCACCATGCAGTCCCAACCAGCATCATCAATATTACCTGGGAACTTGGAAATGCAGAATCTCAGGCCCTGCCCCAGCCATACTAAATTATTCTTGGAGTGGGGCCCTGCAATCTGTATTTTTTCCAGCTTGCTGAATTTAGACAACCGCTGGTTTAAAGCGCCAGCTGTCCATCCTGATTGTGTACTAGAATCAGCTGTGGGAACTTTTCAACAGTGCACTGGCCCAGGTGGAATCTCATGGGCTTAGTTGTACCTTGAGTCAAGCCCTCTCAAAATGTAACGAACATATGGATCTTGCTGGTGATCTTGCTAAAATGCAGATCCTATTTTGGTCAGTCTGGGGTGGGGATCAAATACCTACATTTCTAACAAGCTCCCAGGTGAGGCTGATGCTCCTGGTGTGGGAACCATACTTTAAGTCACCAGACTTTAAGCTATCTGCTAAATATTGTGTTCATGCACAGTTTTGCAAGGAGTGGATTCATTGTTTCCATCAGTTTCAAGCACTCTTTGACTTGAAAAACATTAAGAAACTTGAAAATACAAATATAAAAAGAGGCTAGTAGAGATGCCCATGGTGGGGGGCTGTGAAAGTCTCCTAATTTGTGGGAGGGGAGAATGCTGTACTCTTTAATGTTCTCTTTCTCTTGAGGGTCGGGTGGGGGAGGGGGAAGAGATTTTCCTGATTTCTGTTGTCCTCACTCGGTGTCTTGGTATTGCTTCTTGGGTTCTCTGGGTCTGTCTGGTTCCTCTGCTGCTCCCCCACCCTTTCCCGAGAGTGGTATAAGGAGATGAAAATTAAAGACAAAACCTTTTGGAAACATAATGACCACCTGACCACCGGAGGCAGCCTTAAAATGCAGATCCTCAGGCTCAAGTCCCTGGATCAGCCTGAGAGGTGGGAAGAACCCAGGAATCTGTATATTTAAACATTCTCCAAGTGATTTTGATATAGCTCTCCCAAACAATGCTATGAGAAACCCTGATCTATTATTTTTCAAGTGTTATGCTGGCTTCAAGAAAACAAATTAAATCTCTAGGTGCATCACAAAACTAATTTCTCAGCTACCCGTGGTTATGAAAGCCAGGCATCTCTCTTTTCTTATTATACTTCCAACTAGGGTCATTTCCTCCTAAGATTCCAGCTCCCTAGTGCCCTGAGGTTAAGTCAGAGCATTTCTCCTCACTTGCTTTCTTAATTGCTGGGAGAGCTACCGTACCTGGTTTTGCAACCTCCTCATTGTACCCTGGAG
The DNA here is from genome assembly GCA_004027715.1 of Plecturocebus donacophilus. Taxonomy (NCBI): domain Eukaryota; kingdom Metazoa; phylum Chordata; class Mammalia; order Primates; family Pitheciidae; genus Plecturocebus; species Plecturocebus donacophilus. The sequence continues at coordinate 5,301 of PVKP010036588.1, read as the reverse complement.
GGGCGCCATCTCAGTGGTGAGTCTAGTATTTTCTCTTTGCCACATGCTTTGTGGAGTCAGTAAAGTTTATAAAGTGCTTCATGAGCTATTTGGACCTGAGGCATGGAATAAACAGATTACACAACAGAATGGCATCCACATTGCAGGCGGGTGGTGAGAAATTTCCTCTCTATCCCTCCTACCTGCCCAAGTGCTGGGAAGAATTTGAGTGGAGTTCTGCTGGGAAGACTTTGTAGAGAAAGGCTGAGCTGTTAAAAGAGTAAAGTTGATGACTTAAACTGATCACACCTGCAGACCGGAATGAGTGTCATGGGATGAGATGGACGGAGATATTAGGTCTTATGCTTTAAGTAGAAAAATCTATCAACAAGAGGTATAATAATACCATTTACTAAGCATCTACTATAGGACAGGTCCCGAACTACACACCTGTTTATATTTTCTTATTCCGTTTTCATCACAATGATACAAGGAAAAGCATTTTTAATCTCCATGCTATACTATACTATAGAAGAGGGAACTGAGGCTTAGGGAAATGCAGTGAATTTCTTCTGTATCATATGATTACCAAATTGAGACTCTGAGATTCAAAGCCAGCTTTCCAACTATCTTCTTGCCACTATACAGCTCTGCATCCATTAATATCTAGGAAGGGAGTGAAAAGGAAGAAGAGAGAAGAAGAAGAGAAGATGTATGACTAAGGCTGTAAACAAAAATACCTTCCTGGCTTAACCTTGCATCAAGTTTTGGGATATTCTTGCTATCATATATTCTTCTTTTATGTTGTGCCTGGAAAATATTTCCATTTCTGCTAAAGCAATGATATGATTTTGAAAACAAGCAGATGGGGATAACATTTTGAAAATAATAACTCAATATATATATTTATTTCCCTTTGTTTTTCCATTTTCACCTTCTTGTGAGTCATAAGATTTATTGCCAAGGAAAAAATGGGAGAAATTAAAGATAATACACAACGAGAAAATGAGGGAGAGATACATAGACTCCACCAGGACAGAAATTTCTTTAGGTTCTGGGAGAAAGATCAAAGGAGAGAGAAAGCTGTTGAAAAGATTAGTCCCCAGTATCCTTGCTTCTTCCCCTGCTAATGGCTGGAGATGCATTAGTAAAGAACTCCACATAGTTTGTTGGGTGATGCCCAACAAAGGGGATTCATGTCTTATCTCCTATTTAGGACCCTGAGAAGAAATTTCACAGGGTGCCCCCACCTGTGCACAACAGTTATCGAATGTTCTAGAAGATAACCTAGCTTTTATTGAATTCATTTTTTTGAAATCTGCCATGGTGTTCAGATATAACTGCTTTAGACAGCTTTTAATTTAGTTTTTCTAGGGCAGAGTTCTCCTCACCAATTGTATTTTGGAAACACATACATGGTTTATTTATTTTTTAGTTTTTTTGCTCTAGTAGCATAACACAGTGAATCAAATTTTATGAAAGGCCAGAAAAATTTGACATCTTCTCTGGGTTCTGAAACTTTTGATTCCTTATATGCCAAGGGGTAGAATTGGCTCTCCATTGCCTGCTCCCATTCCTGGTGATGCAGTATCAATGTGGGCCATGCCATTAACACTTTATGTTCACAGTAACAACACCCAAATATAGGGCAGACAGAGGTGATGGTGCCTCCTGTGGCTTAAGAGCTGTTTTGTTTGAATTCATCTCACACATTTGGGTTGACCTTGCTTTAAGAAAATGGTGCAGGCCTGGCATAGTGGCTCACGCCTGTAATCCCAGCACTTTAGGAGGCTGAGGCAGGCAGATCACAAGGTCAAGAGATCGAGACTATCCTGGCCAACATGGTGAAACCCCATCTCTATTAAATACACAAAAATTAGCCAGGCGTGGTGACATATGCCTGTAGTCAAAGCTACTCAGGAGGCTGAGGCAGGAGAATCACTTGAACCTAGGAGGCGGAGGTTGCAGTGAGCTGAGATCATGCCGCTGCACTCCAGCCTGGCAACAGAACGAGACTCTGTCTAAGAAACAAAAGCAAAAACAAAAAAAGAAAGAAAATGATGTATAATATTGCAATTGTTGGGTGTATTGAACATTGACAGTGATTCGAGATGTCTGAAGCTACCTGATTTTCAGGATGCTGTTTCCTTGATGTTATCACTATGTCCTGGCTCTCAGCTTTGAGTACTTGGTGGATTGATTGCAAGGATGGATCAGTTTATTTATGGCTTCCAGCATTCATTCCCTTTAGTAGTGCCCACATTGACTCTAGGCTTAGCCTTATGGCTTGCTTTGGCCAATGGGACAATAGCATACACGACGCAAGCAGAGATTTGAAAGTGCTTATGCACTGATGCTTGTTCACTTGGTGCCCTTGGAATCTTGCCACCAGGCCCAGATTAGCCTGCAGTAGGATGAGATACAATGTGGAGGAGAGCTGAGAGACCCCCACTGACAATCAGCCAGACTCTAGTCAGATTAACAGTAAATTACAGCTACATGTGTGAGCCCCAGCAGAGGTCAGCCAGGCTGGCTCAAATCAGCAGAACCAGCCAGTTTAGCCCAACCTAAACTGATGACCCACAGAATCATGAGCTCAATAAATAGTATGGCTTTACACCACTACATGTTTGTAGCGGTTTGCTATTCAGCCAAATTAATACAGATGCCAAGAACATAATTTAGTTAGTATACTCAGAATTATCTAGGGTTGGGGGGATGACCTCATGAAGGATAGATGAATGAAACTGTACATTTATTAACATACTAAGTAGCAAGACTGAGAGACAGACAGGGTGATTATTAGTGTATTTTTTTCTTTAGGAGAATTTTCATGAGAAGCCAAATTATACTCAAAAGACAGCCTAGATAGCAAAAATTCAGCCTGAGGGCAGTGATTGCTTGGTCTCAGTGCTAACTTGCTGCATCCACGTCTACTCTATAGTATAGCAGATTTTCAAAACGAAGGAGGGAAGGGGAGAGAGAGAGAAAGAGAGACTGAGACCAACTGTATCCAAGAGTGGTCAGAGCCTCTCTTCCCTGGAGAGGCTGAAGTCATAAGTGCAGATTCTTCCAATCTGGGCTATCCTTTCCTAGAATCCATGAGAACTTTATTAAATATGTCTTTCCGAAGTTACATCTAGGACAATTTGCTTACACTTGGAAATTATTACATCCTACAAATCGGTTTTTATGCCATGTTGCTTCTGTGACATTTTATTTTTTAAGATTTTAACTCATGTATATTGTAATGTTTAATGCTATGTGAGGAATGGATTGAGTTAGATGGATGGTTCATGGAGACTAGTCAAGAGGTTACTGTAATGGTCCAGGCAAGGGGAATGATGATGAAGATTAAGCTGCTGGCCACATAAAGGGAGAGAAGTGGATGATGGCCCAGGCAAGAATAATGATGACTTGGACAAGGTTGTTAGCTGTATGATGGAGAAAATTAGATGAATTCAAGACAGAATTCGTAGGCAGGGCACTCATGATTGGATGAAGGTCGGGGACAGGGAAGGAATCAAGGGTGATGCCTGGTTTTTGGATGGAATAGTTTGGTGGTACTATTGGCCACACACGTTATGTACTTTTTGTTTTTCTGTTCTATGGAAAAAAACACATGAGCTCAAAGGTGTGATTTAGTTAGGATGAATTGGGCACAGTTCTCGCACCACTAAGCCCTCAGTAAATGTCAGGCTTTATTTTCATTGCCTAGTCATACAGCTAGTCTGTCTCCAAAATCGATACACAAGCACTTCTCAAACTTTCATATGCTTACAAATCACCTAGCATCTTGTTAAAATGCAAATTCTGAATCAGCAGGTGTGCAATGGGGCTTTAGATTCATTATCTCTTAGAAGGTCCTGCATGAAGCTGCTACTGTTTCATAAACTATTCTCTGAGGAACAGGAACCTGGAGCACTTACATGAACATGGACCTATCATAAACACTTGAATAATAGTAATCATATCACTTTGACGCTAGGAATGGAAGAGGTAGGGTATGAAGCTCTGTCAGGGTAAGATACTGGAACACCCAAATCAGGTACTGAGCAATAGCCATGGATTTTAACCTTTTTGGTGAAATTCAAATCTTCAGACAAGTTAACCTCAATCTTCTCTGAAGAAATGTTAGAATAGTTTTCTTTGGAACAAGGTGGAGAAGAACCATTCTGAGCCTTCCAGCACAGTCCTAGGGCAGCCTTGTATAGAATGCCCTTGAAATGCAAGTGACTGAACCACATTTGACATTCTTTAATGCACAAAGACTCACCCCTCTTTTTGGTAAGTTGTTGACAGAACACAAAGAACTAAAGAAGCTATAGCAGTCTGTAATATTCAACTACATTAGGCCAGGATCAGTTTACTTGCTTACCAATTTAACCCAGGATGTCGTTGACAGATTTCTTAAGCAGCTCTATCAAACTGCATGCAACTTGACAGCATTTTGAAGTTCGAAGCCTACATTTTTGTCAAAGATAATATTTTAAGTTGATTTTTCTGGCGGGGGGTGTCAAAGTGTAAAATAAGTTTCATGGGCTATCAGAGAAATCATAGTGAGTTAATATCAGAAGTGATTTTGATCAATAAACTTTAGGCTGGAAAAAATTCAGAATCCACAGAAATCATCAAATCTCAGAGCTGGTAGGAACTGAACATAACCTCTCGTTATGCAATTGAGAAATGTGACTCAAAGAGATGAAATGACTTGCAGTAAGTCATGCACCTAGTGAATGCTCATCCTTAACATAGTTTCCTGTTGCTAATGATGGTGCAAAATAATCATATTGTTAAACTCTAAGAATTACATTTTGGCAAGCCCATTTCCCATGGAGAGGTTTACTAAAAGCACTCAGAGCACTGGAAAAAATAGGATACCCCCCACAACTCAAATGAAAGGCTTTGATCATCATCCCTGCTTGACAAATAAAATGAGATTTAGAAGCAGTCCATATTCCACAAATAGGAGACTCCTGGCATTATCATTAGAAGGCAGGATAATTTTGGTTGGGCGTGGCAGCTCATGCCTGTAATCCTAGCATTGGGAGGCCAAGGTAGGAGGATCACTTGAGCCTAGAAGTTCAAGACCAGCCTGGACAACATGCAGAACCCCACCTCTACTAAACATACAAAAAGTTATCTGGGCATGGTGGTGGGTGTCTGCAGTCCCAGCTACTTGGGAGGTTGAGGTGGGAGAATCACCTGAGCCCTGGAGGTAGAGGCTGCAGTAAGCTATAATGGCGCCACTGGACTGGGTAAGAGTGAGACCTTGTCTCAAAAGCAGAAGAAGAGGAAGAAGAAGACAGGATAATTTAAATC